>VZRE01009090.1:117265-260326 GCA_013396775.1 Cephalopterus ornatus
CAAAGATCCTGGGACTCCAGATCTGAAAATGCCAGAGAGCTTGGAAATGTTCAGCTTGTGTAACTACAAAGAGGAAAGGAAGCTGCCGAAAGCAAAACCAACATAACACCTCTTTCCATTTCTTACGCTGTTGAAGGCAGCCTAGTTCACTGTGGATATAAAATTACTAACTAAATGCATGATGAGTCCAGTTTGCTCTGCTTTGTAAAAGAAGGAAAGCAGAAGGGGCAGAGCAGGAAGGTTCGAAGCCTTCCCCGGCGGTACTGAGGGCAGCTGGTACGGAGCTAAAACCTGCTGCTGTGCCTTCTGGCTTCCCTTAGTTCCTTGGGAACTTCCCAACAGCTACTGCTCCTGCCGCTTAATGACAAGCCTGTCGTTATTAGCTTATCTCTTTGGGGGAGTAAGACACTCCAGCACATACTTCTTATTCGGAGCCAGAGGTTACAGATGTAACGCCGGAGTGTGAACCAGAAAGGGGGAGATTATGACAGCTGGAGGAGGGGTGCTGAGCCAGGGAACGAAAAGGTAATTATAACTTCACAGAGCAAGTGGCTTATGAGAGAGCAATTAAGGGAAGAAGCAAAATAAAGTGTGTCGTGGAATCCTGGGAAATAGGAAGAAAAATCCTTTTTTTTTTTGATGAAACCAGTTAGACCCACATCATAGGGGTCAACCCATAGGAGGTCAAACCCACAGCAGGCAAGGCTGTATCTTGCATTAAGTCTTTTAATATTAAGAAAAGGTTAAAAAGAGCACCCTAGACAGGTACATCAGAGAAAAGTAACTCTGAAAAAATATTAACAAGACTACGAATATGTAGGTCTGACTTGTATATTAGACTAATAAGCTAAATTATTAATTAGGTAGATTGTTAAAATGCATTTAAAAGAACAGAACTAATAGTCATGTGTTTAACTATGACACAGTGGGAAAGAGTTTTAAAAGATCTTGGAGACAGAAGTTATTTCTCACACCCCCGTCATTCAAAAAGACAAAAAAAAACCCCCAACCAATCACCAACTCTCCCCCCAAACAAACAAACAAAAATAACGACCTGTTGTGGCTTCTAAAGTAGTTATTTTTAAATGCAAAGGAATGCACACAGGAGAGAGATTCTCACTGTACATAAAGGGAGGCAATGGTTAAATTAGCTTTTTCCAGCCTGGAAAGGATGAAGAGTTGCTGTCCCCAGTTCCTTCAGAAATTCTACTCAGCAATGCAGAGCTTTTATAAAAGCAAATAGACCAATGCTGTTAAAAACAGTAGAGAACAGAACAAGAAAAACATCAAGGCAAATTTAAAAGGAATACTGTCCCTGTATAAAGATTCATGTCTCCACCTCAAAAACGAGATAGAATCGGGAAAAAAAAAAAAAAAAGACAGTTAAGAGCAAGATCACGAAAAAGCTTCCCTATAAAGAACCAGCAAGTATTTTGAGACTTTTCAGATGAGAAAAGCGAGGGAAGTATGATAGAGATGCACAAAATCATGACCTGCATGGAGAAAGAGAATGAGGAATGATCAGGAGAAAATTCTTGCATTGTTCACTGTTAGAAACAGAAAAACAAATAAACTGGTCTGAAACTAATAGAATTAAGCACCTGTTTTCACCCAGTGGAATTCAAAGCCATAGGATTTTCAGAAGGTCAGGCACATAAATGGGTTCAAAAGCAGACACATTTGTGGGAGAAAGTTCCCGTGGCAGCTATCAAACACGCTGCTCTAAATCCACCCAGCAGCAGAAATTGCAAAGCATGAGAGAAGGTGTGAAGGCTGGAGGGACAAACCACTCTGAATGCTGCTTTGGTGTTTGAGCAGGTGTTTTATGTAACATCTTAGGACCACAGGCGTAATTAAACAGCTTTCAGCTCTTTCACCGCTTGTAAATTTGACTTAGACTCTGGCTTCACAGAATTTCTGAAATGCTGCCCTGTGTCTTTAAAGGAACAATTATTCACGATTCGTTTGTTTACTTACTTATGGTGTGTGAAAACATTCGTATATTGTCAAAGGGACACAACAGATGCTTTTCAAATCCATTAAACTCAGTGCTCCAAATTCTACTTCTCGATGTGGTGCCAATGGCCTGAAACTGGAAGTAAACTAGTTTGGGGTAAGCTGTTTTCTCTCTTTTTCAATTGACTTCGATGTGCTAAACTCTAAAATGCTCCTCTGGCAAAAGGTGTATTCTGGTTTCACTATCTGCTGCTATCTACCTTATCTATCCAAATATCTACTTATGGGTTTTATTCCATGAACATCTGAAAAGCTTTAAATATAATAGTGATGAGCCCTGCAGCTTTCCCTGGCCTGCCCCTCCTGACTGCCTGAGTAGACACTAATCCTCTAATTCATCACAGGCAGACTCAAGGTAAGTTGACAAATTAAATTCTCCATGTATTTTTTTAATATAAAAATGCAATGCCTTGTGTCTTGAATCCCCTGTAAGTACTTGTAAACTGTGATTTAATAGCCTCTTAACTTCCTTTCACTAGTCTAAACGTGTTCAGCTCTTGAATCCCTTCATTTTAAGAGTCTTCGTATTTGGAGGAAGCTGGGAAATTGTTTAGATAAGCAAACAAGTGCTCACAATATTGTCTCAGCAAAATTTCTATTAGTCTTTGGAAAGATTCCAGATTCTAATTTAAAGTAAAGGGCACCAGAATGAGCTAAGGGGAGTAGAGAAGGCAATTAAAAAGACTAATTCATCTGCAACAACAAATGTAAGTTTGACCTAGGATTTAGTTTTGGCAAAGCTCTCCATGTAGCTTCCTTAAACAGTCTGAGGAATGGTTTATTTTAACAAACCCAAGTGATAGAATATCTAAACACTGGAGTTAGTTGTCATATTTACCAGGCACAGAGAAACACTGATTTAGTAGATGTGGCACATGTTTTGCATGTAATAGTCACATACTTTAGTACTTCCTATTCCGCAGTAAATTTTGCATACAACAACTCTTCCCTATCAGCTCTGGTTTCTGTTCTTCCCCTTCACTCCCACCCCCTGCCATTCCAAGAATAAATGTTCTGTTACTTCTGTAACAAGCTAAAAAAGTTTTTGTTGGTTTTTTGTTTGGTTAGTTTTGGGGTTTTTTGTTTGGTTGGTTTTGTTTGGTTTTGTTTGGTTTTCTGTTGTTTATTTTTTTTAGTGTAAACAAGGATGCTACAAAAGACTACATTCATCTTAGATCTGCTTCCTTAGTATTTAAATTTGCAGTGAATCAAGCCTTGGTTTCAGACAACCTAATAAAGGCTTAAAGACACACACAGCTGCCTATATACAACCATAAACTCCATGTTTTCTAGCAGCAAAGGGCTTGGCTAACCTCTTTTTCAACTTTGTTCCAAAGTGCCTGTGAATTTAGATGATTCAGATCTGTAGCTTTCCATTCTCCTTGGAAATAGTATAACTGTTTTCTAAATTGTAGCCAAACTGCTTTCATCATTACCTACAGTTCTTGTCACCAGCACTAGGAACTGCTGTTCCAAGAAAGAAATCCCAGATACCACGGAAATGAATGGGTCTAAGTAAAAGCAAGGGGAGTTTTGTCCCAACAGAGCACCTCAGAGATGTTCAGAAGATCAGGAGCATTGAGCTTTGGCCTCTTAATTTGGTGTGACCTTCTCTCACTTCTTCCAGCTGGTCCATAAATTGAATCTCAGCTGGTAATTACTGAATGGCTCAGTCATTTAGTGTTCATTTTTCTCTCTCTTTCCCATTTCACAAATGGAATTGATTGTTGCCAAAGGATGTGAAGAGCTGCTTGTAGTAAGAGTCTTGGCATTAACAATCCTGGCAGTCCTGTTAGATTTGTTTAGTTTCCCTTCTAATCTCTACATGCAATCCCAACTTCATGATTTGCCAATCCAGAAAGCCTAAAAAAAACTCGAACAAAAAAAATATCCAGCAGTGAATTGGTTTGATTTCCTTGATATGCTTGTTTTCATTCTGATCCATTCACTTTTTTTGGGTTTTTTTCCTCCTTAATACATTAAACTACCTATGTTGCCTATGCTGCCCCTTCTCCATGCACCTTTCATGTGTCACCAAGCACATTCTGAGGTAGCAGGGATACTTTGGTATACCCATCCTCTTTGCTGTGCTTGCAAATCTTTCCCAGGGCAAGAAGGCCACGTTAAATCAATGTGTCCAGCAGGGTTTAACTCCTCTGACACCTTATTTGAAAAATACCTGGCACTGAGATTAAAACACTGGCATCTACCAGAGTCTGGTGTTCCCTGGTGGAATTGCTGTAGGGAAAATGCTGAGGATGAAAGACCTGGCTGGACAAATCACAGTGAATGCAGATTTCACTGCACAGCCTTGAAAACCTTTGAAACTGGCCCTTCTTGCAGAGGGGAAGTATGTTTTAATTGTGCCAAAAGCACAGTTCAATTATTGCTTTTTTAAACCATCAATTTCGAATAGGCTTGTATCTTACTGGCTGGTTTCATGATGTCAATGTGCATAGTTTCTCTCCAGATAGAAAGCTACATAAATAAATGAACAATAAAGGGATTTTGGATTAAAACTTTAGAATATTTGGGGCTAATTCTGAGAGACTTTGAAATGGCCATTTCCATTTATCTGGATGGGTATTGAACTCCGGGAATCCATGAAAGATCTCTATCATTCTAGGATTTAGCAAGATTAACCTCCTTTCAGACCAACGTTTTTTGAGACTGACAGCTCCTTTTTATCTCTTGTAGCTGTTACTGCCTGTTAATAGAAGCTTTCTCAAACAGAAAATAAGAGCTTATTTTAATCCCAGTTCAGGAAAAGTTGACTTTATACACTAATTCAAGTTCCACAGGGATCTAATCAGATTCCAAAAGGCCATTTTGAGTAGAAATCCTAAGTCGTGTCCTTCGTAAACATCTTGAGAACTAAAGGTAGTCTCACAATCTGTTCAATAATAGGCTAACAGAAATAGCAGCTTTGAAATATCAAATAATTCCATTTTACTGTTAAACATTAAAACTAGGTAAAACAAATGTCACAGGTATAATTTATGTCCACTACCTCCCCTTTTCTTCACACTAACAATTCACATCTGATTTGTATTTTAATAATCCGTATTTTAGGTGTTGGAGTAATTTTCTGAACAGAGTTCTGAGGCTGTCCAACTCTTCCTGATTTTTCTGCTGACAAGGTCCTTAGATCTGACTCTTTTTTGTTGAACTTTTCCAAACCAGGGTCAGCCATGGTTAAAGCAAGCTGAAATTCCACTGTTACAGAGAGGAGAAATGATTAAGGAGAAATGTCAGTAATTACTTGCAAAGTAGACCTATATATGTTGAAGAACCAGAAATTCAAGGAATCCAAAGCAGTAAAGAAAGCAAGGTGGGGGGATCTAGTTGGTATTTCATATCTTTCTGATCAGTGCAACATCTTACCTTATCAAAGGTATTTACGGAATATATCTTGCATCTGTGGCACTTCCCTCACCTATTTCAACTCAGACTCCTTCCGTGCTCAACTGCTATTGCTTCATTTAAACTCCAGGTTTTTTCCCTTCTTTTTTCTTTTTTTTTTCCTTTTTTTTTTTCCTTCCTTTTTTACCCCCTTGAGGTATCAACTACAGTAATAGTAAGTAGAGCAGATAGAACTTGGTTAAACTCATCTCCATGTTTGATACCTGGGTTCCATGGGAATTTTTTTTTAAGTACAGATATTTTGTATTATGTTTGTTCCTCTCATAGAGGAAGAAAGGAGAGAGGAGTTCTTATATTGGGGCAACTTTCGTTTCTGCTGTAATTTCAATGGTCTTCTTTGGTCCTTCATGTCCTAAAGCTCACTGTATGCCTTTAACTCACCTTGTGTCTGTTTCATACATTTATAACATTTTCTCAAACTGCACTAGTTGCTTAAATCCTATTCTGTCACTCTCTGAATACTGATGGACAGGAACTTGAAATATAAAGAACAAAATAAGATTTGAAAGGCAGTTTACATGTCATTAACTTTCTACACAATTAACATACAAAAGCTTTTAGACATTTGTAACACTACTTTTCAGCAACTCTAATTAAGTAATGTTCAGTGTAGATTGATTCCTTTCATTACTTGAATAGTCTAGCACTGGATTGGGATGCTTCAGTGAAATAACACTGAACTTCAGGTTTTGCTAGTGATTACAGCTGTTGTGGTTTTAGTTTTAATGAATTATTTTAGTGTTAAGTCTCCTTTTGCCTTTAAATCTCAGCCTGGCTTCCTGCCTTGTATAACAGCTGTCCTGTTTGGTTCGAGACAGTCACATGGGAAGGAGTATATATGATATATGTAGACATATATTTGTGTCCCTGAGGGTGTTTTACTGTGCTGGTCTTATCTCCTTGCACATGAAAGTAAATTTATGTGAGGCAAACCCATTGTAGAGAAAGTTACAACCTGCAATAGAGATAAAATAAGTGGGAATAGATAATTAAAGAAATAGTTTAAGAAAGACACCAGCTTTGTTGGGTGATGTCTGAAAGCTGAATAATTCCTGTATTGCAAGAATTATATTTAAATATTCTCAAAAATTTCATGACTGCATGTAAAGACATGTGTCTGTCTGTCTTTTCACATCTCCTTACTTTAGACAGTGATTTACTGTTTGAACACTAAGAGAATGATATTGGGATGAAGTTCCTCTAAGGGTTTGGTGAAATGAGTCCCAAGTTCTGCAATGATTTCTGTTCTCTTATTCCTGTAACCAGCTGAGGAAACTAATAAATATGTAAAGGTGATTTGATTAAAAATGGCATTGAAAAGCAGGAAAATCTAGAGTTATATGAGTAAATTCACACCCAATGAAAAATTATCAAATTTTGCCTTGTGTAAAATGAAAACAGCATCTTTTGACAAGTCAAGCAGCATACCCAGGCTAAGAGGGCAATTTGTGCATTCTGTTATGTAAATACACTTGGGCAGCAAAATGATGGGGGAAAAATAATGTGGAGAACTTCACATCAAGCTTTAAGTCAGGGTAGGATTCATCTCTATTGTTGTTTAAAAGTCAGATGTATGACTGCACTCTAGAAATAGGGTTCTCCCAGTTAGTGCTCCATCACACACTAGCATGGATCTTTTACATAGACTGGGTGAATTTCCCACTGAGGGTTCTTTACATCTCTTTTTCCAGTGGTTACAAAGAAAACATCGGCTAACTAGCTCAGATTTACACATCTAACTTTTAGAAGACTGCGGGTTAGAACAATTTCTCCCTTCACTCTTTACAAGCTGTTTCTGGGTAACTCAGAGTAATTGTAATTCTTTGGACTCTGATCAGAAAAGTATTGATTGATGGAGAAAGAGAAAAGCAATGCCACACCATTACTTGATTTACTCATTTTCCTGATATGTGTTTCTCCTCCCCAGTTCATGGGTGCTTCTGTGATATCACACTGCCACAAGTGTAATAAAGGCTGCAAAGGAATTGGCTGCTGTGCTAAGGGAAATATCCTTGTTTGTATCCCTCTGTCCTGGACTGCTCCTCGAGCCACCTCACCACTACTTCTGTGTACCCCAGAAGACCTTAACCCATGCAAGTCTGCTGATCTCCCAAAATTACATACTCCAGTCTCTTTCCCTTCAAAGTAAAGGCAGCATGTTGTTTCTAAGACTTGGTAGCTGTTTGAATGTTTATGTTAATGAGCTGCTTTAACTAAAATGTGAATGGTCCCTACTGGAATGGACCAGCAACACTCAATTTTGTTTAGTACAGAAACTCTCCAGTACAGTCTTCTTTGGCTCAAAAAATGTCAAAATGCCCTTTGAACTACCACATGTTCAGCTTGTGTAATAAAGAATCTCCAACAATAATAAATTTACTTACTGCTCATGTATTTATTGAAGTCTGTTGTGTTCTGTGAATAAAGACAGTCTGACATAGAGCCCAGCAATGACATACACATTTTGGCTCTTATTAAAGGTTACTTTTTCTTTATTTTTTTCATTCAGATACACAGAGGGAGTAAAACATTAATGTGTAGCTGGGGGTTTTGCCTACCCAAATTTCAATCAGAGATGGAAAGAAAAAAACATTGTACTGTTTGATAATGAGTAAAATCAAGGAGAATCATTTTCCTTGACCATACATTAAGCAAGAATAAAGTAGAGGCCTTGCTTTCCTTTTTATGAGGCACAAAGTATGTATCCAAGTGTAGTAAATATAAAAAAGGGCTTTTTAACAAAGAAAAAAGCAGAGAGTAAAAATCCACGTTCAAGAAGGAAGACTTGTTGAAGTATGAAAGGGCAATTTGCCAAAAGAATTATGTTTCTGAAGGAAGCAGTGCATGCCAATTTTCAATCCAAAGCAAAATGTCTGTAGCTGAGGTCTTAACTTCTGGAACAAAGGAATTGTATGCTGCATAACACTTGTAAAACAAGCAAGTAATCTCTGCACATGCCTGTGTTAGAAATGAATGGAATATTCCCAATTTATAAATGAGTAATAGTGAGTCCTGAACATTTTTAATTAGTTTGTTCAGCTCCACTCCAAGGAGGCCAGAAAAAGGAACAAGAATAGCATGGTAATGAGACCCTGCACTAAAAAGAAACCACAAACCCCCAAAGAAACACTGTCTACATTCTGCTGCACAGTAAACCTGAAATTCTGTCATTCCTACACCTCCTGTATAGGTACCAAACTTTCATGTATGTGCTTGGATGCAGCACAATTGCTTCTTCAGAGCATGTGAGAACCAGACTCAATCCCACCTGCTAACAAAGTGTCCTGCCTGGGACAGGGAGATGAGAAAGACACTAGGCAGAGAATTCCATTTTGCAACCTCTCTCAGACTTCTGTATGTGAAGGGGATAGACCGTTAATGGCTTGCCGCAAAAGACTTTAATTCTATGGTCTAGACAACAAGAAAAATAAATAAGCACATACTGTCATGTACAGAGCAGAAAATACGAGTACAAGTTGATTGGTTATTGCAGTAGTTCGAACAGTAATAAATGTCAGCTCTCTGTCCTATGGGATACTACATAACAACAACCCACTCTGGTCCAGCCCTTATTAACAGAATTAAATATATGAATTGGCCTTATGGTGTTCTTCTGTATAAGAAAGAAGTGGGACAGGCACCTGTCCATGTTATGGGCTGTATATGAAGACAGACTGAGAGAGCTGAGGGTGTTCAGCTTTGAGAAGAGAAGGCTCCAGGGAGACCTTTTACCATCTTCCACTACTTATAAGGGCTACAACTGGGCTAAAGAGGGACTTTTTACAAGGCCATGTAAAGATAGGACAAGGGATAATGGTTTTAAACTGAAATAGCGCAGATTTAAACTAGATTTTAGTAAGTAAGAAATCCTTCACTACGAGAGTGGTGAGGCCCTGGCACAGGTTGCCCAGAAATGTTGTGGCTGTCCCATCCCTGGATGTGTTTAAGGTCAGGTTGGATGGGTCTTGGAGCCACCCGGTCTAGTGGAAGGTGTCCCTGCCTATGGCAGGGGGTGGAACTGAATTATCTTTAAGATCCCTTCCAACCCAAACCATTCTGTAATGGTTTGGATCCGGCTTTCCCGCCAAATGCTCAAACCTTACAGTTGGCAGCCTCTCCTCCCCCCACCTCCTCTATGAACACAAGGGAAAGGGAGAAGGGAAAAGTTACTGAAACACCGAAATGGCCAAACCAAAGCTGTATAAAAATATATACATGTATTTACACTTATATACAATTAGAATTCTATGTACACAGAAGAAGGGACCCCGAACACCTCCCCGCACCCCGAAGGGAAAAGGGAAAGGGAAAAACCCAAAACAGATATGCACAATCTAAATCCAGGAGCAACCAATAAAGAACTAACAAAAGAAAATCTTACTACTCTCCTCGAGATAGCAGAATTGCACCAAGCGACTGCCAGCACTCTCCGCTTCCCAAGGTCCACAAGGCCTCACTGGGCCTCACTCCTCCACACGAGCAGAGCCGACAGCAGAGAACCTGCTCCCGGATCCACCGGAAAGAGAGGAAGAGGCTTCTCCCCTTTCTTATTTATACCCTGCTTTACGTTAAAAATCGTATGGAATACTGGCAACATGACCACTTCCTCGGTTGTACCCTGGTTACCAAGGAAGGCCTAGAATCAAAACCACTACAAATTTTGTAGAACCTCTACAATGGCAAGCTGGGCAAACTCTGTGTCTCCTATGAACAGCGGCTGGATACTGATGTTGGCATGCCGACGTCTTCGTGTGGGCTTCCAAGTGAACTCTGCTAAACGTTCACCATTTGGCTGAAACCCTCAGTGCCACGGTGATCATTAACAGTTGTAAACCCAGGATCTCCCACTTGCTGTAAATGAAAGTCATCAAATATGTGGTGGTGCAGTCCTTGAGATGGAATGCATTTGTCTGTGAAGTGCTGCTTCAGAGGTACATGGTCACATTCCTGATCCTGTGTGACAATTTAACCTTATCTCTGGTGACCTTGTGAGTATCCTCTCCTGTCAGTTAATTTCCAGGCTCTGGGAATCTGATCAGCCCAGACTCCCACACACTGGTGATACCCCAATTTCATAAAAATAAAGTTCCTGTTATGGAGATCACTGTGGGTGCTAGCAACACCATCAAAAAGAGAGTTCATGTAACTTCTTTAACATCTGGAGTTGGTGTGTACTTTCTTCACCCCTGACCCATCATGCTGCCTGAAAAGACATCAGTTAAGTCCTTCAACTGTGCAGGTGGAGTGTTTGAGTGGCAGATCTGGTATGGTAGGCTGTCAACATATGGAATGCAGCCTGAGACTGTGAGAATTTAAAATGAGTCACTTAGCTCCCTGGAGCACCTCTTGGAGAATTTTGGATTATCCAGAATTGTCCAACTAGTTTTAAGAGACTGTGCTAAGCTGGAAGTACATCATAGAATCACAGAATGGTTTGGGCTGAAAGGGGACTTAAAGATCATTCCATTCCAGCCCCCTGCCATGGGCAGGAATGCCACCAACTAGACCAGGTTGCTCAGGGCCCCATCCGTCTGGCCTATATACACTTGGTCATTTTGAATCCCAAGGCCAAGGCTTAGAGGAAGCCGAAAACCAACTTAAAACTGTTCCAAAATTTGCTGAGTAAACTGTGGGCACAAACCTTGCAGTTGGTGTGAAAGAACGACCCAGAGACAGAAAACATTTCTCTGTTGCCAGTTTTGAAACAATGTTCTCTTTCCTAAATGCAGTGATTTAACATTTTGCTTTGGTGGAAAACTTAAAGGGCTGTTTTTGTACTTCTAAAGAAAACAGCTTAGAGTTAACTGCTAATTCCAGCCCTTCGGGGCATTCGTTTTGCTGGCAGCAGTTTACCAAAGAGTCCTGGCTTATCTTCTCTTCAGATCCACCGTGCGTGTTGTTATTGCTGGTCCACACATAAACTCGGCTTTGTCTCAGGAGGCTGGAGCCTGCACATGAGATGTGGATAAAAGGAAAAAAAAACAAACCTCTTTTTGAGAGCTATATGTGATTAATCACTGGCTGATATTCCCTCCGCTTCTTTACAGGTTCATTGCATAAGACTCCTGACTAATCTCCCTGAAGGGCTGTAATTTGTAACAAAGTTTAAGTGAACAATATTACTTTAAAACAGAACAAGAAGGATATAGGCACAGAAGACAGTAAATACACACAGGGTAGATCCTGTGGAAGTAAATAGATAAAAATTCAATTCGATCAGGTTAATTATACTCAAAAGGGCTTTTCCTGCCTTAAAGAAAATCAGTTTTGGTTCTCTGTAGATATGGATAATGCTTAATGCAGACCTATGTGCAGTGGAAAATGGTCACTTTGTGGCTGTCTGTGCTTCTCAATGGCCTAGTCATAGGTGTGGAAAAGCCCTAAAATAAGACAAAATTCAAAATTCTCTACTTCTAAGGCATGAGTATTTCCCAGTGCCTGCCTCTCACTCTTCAGTAAAATAAGAACATTCCAACCTATTAAAACTATGGCATTACATCCACGACACGCGCATCTGGCTCACTACAAAGCAAACAGCATTACTCATGACAGATCAGACAAAAGTTTTCCATTGTTCAAAAATGTACTTCTTACCTAAAAACTTCTTCGCAAGAAAAAAACTTTGATCTGTTGCCCTAGGGAAATCCAGGAATCTATTAAGTTTTGGATTGACAAATTTATAGCTCTGTAAAAGTACATGTTCTCTAGAGACCACATTCCTGGGAGGTGACATGCTTTGTTCTAAATAGAACGTATCTAAGAGCAGGTTTTAGTATTTATTGTTGCTTGTACCTGACACAGGCATGCAAAGGAATACAGTTTGTGAACACAGTTCAGCCCCCTTTTTGAGAGGGGGGCTAGAGCACTGCCCTGCCTCTGCAGACATTCCTAATGAGCTTTGGAAACTCCAGTTGTGATGTCTGTCCTACAAAAGGATTAGTTTCCTTGGGGGAGATGGTATTTTAAATCAAGGTTATAATGAAACTATACTCAATGTCACCTATGAAACCATTTTTGCTGCTCATAGTTGCACAGCTCTGTAGTCATTCCACGCTAAACAAAAATGAAACACCCCAAACACACCTTCTGTTTTATTATTACTGTTTTTCAAAGTATTCTCAATAAACAGAAATCTTTTTCACTCCTCATTCCCAAGCTGTGCATTGCCTTCTTTTGAATGACACGTGATGAGACTGTACTGGCACTTCTGAAAGGTGAAACTGGATTTTCTAGAATGTTTATTTCCTTTGCAAGCATTACAGCTATTGGCCACTTCCTTTCCAGAACTAATAGTTCTTAAAAATATAATTTATCCATCTAGCACAAGTCACACGTGCACACCTGGACATGAGGTTTGCTCAGGTCCGTTCACAGGTCCTGACTTTACAAGCAACTGAAACAATGATAACACAGCATAAAACTCAGTCTAAACAGATTTTCCTTTTCCTGCTTGACATTGGTTTCCGAATTTTCTTAAGAAATATTTTGCCCTGCGACAAACACACAGAAGAATGGACCAGTAATTCAAGCTTCTTATTGATACAGATGACAGGAATTCATAGACTTAAGACTTTGGGAGGATTTGAGAGTTTAGGAGGGGTTTTTTTTCCAGTACTCATTATCCCTGAGGGAAGTATATTTGAGATGCCTTCTGATCTCACCAAATGTATGTTTTAAATCTCTTCACAGACAGTACTCAAGTTCATCAGACTATCCTGCTTTACAAGTTCTCCTTTCTTCAAAACTCACTAACAACTTTATTCCTTCTCAATCTTTATTTTGAAATTATAAACGCAAATGAAGTTTTTATGTCCTATGATTACCCAGATTACTCATCCCCCATTCCTACATTTTTGAATATAGGTAGCTAGTACTGTATATAATTCTAACAAGGTAGTACCAGTGTCTAGTACAAACAGTATTAGTGCTTTCCTATCACTGATGAAGGTATCTCACCTACCAGGTCTTCACATTTTTGGACAGCAAAGGCTTAAGACATCCTGTGATCACTTTGTCTGTAGTTCCCCCTCCTTTTCTGTTACCTCTGAGTTTGCGCCTCAACGTTGAGGCTTTATCAAGTATGTGCTGTTAAAATTAATCTCATTTATTTTCCGTCTGAACCACTAATTTCCCATGAAGCACTATCCTCATTGTCTTACTGGAATGAGACACATATTTTTAACATCCTGATGTTATTCATGAGCTGTGGTCTCTTCCCTAAGTCAGCAGGTATAATTGTCTCTTAGTGCAAGGATCTAGTGAGCACTAATAAGATCAGTGAATAGAAGATGTTTTATCTTCTTGTTAGTTGAACTGGATGCTAAATCGGGTCCTTCAGGATACATTAGGGGAAATGTTTCAAAAGGCTGATGCTCAGCACAAGAATAGGATGACTTTGTTTTGAATGTATATATTCTTCAGGGACCCTGGGAGATAAGGGAACTGAGAGAAGAGGTTTGAAAGCCTTTCTGTCAGCTGTAACTCCCTTTAAAAGCACCCATTTATAACATGGTACAGTAGTTTTGCTGTGATTCCTGTGTTTCCTATATACTAGAATGACATTCCATGTCATTGTTTTAAAAACCCAGTGCCATGTTCCCTAAACTCCAACTTTATTTGCATTTCCGCGGCACAGAGAGAGTGACACAGTGCTTGTGAAACCCATTTAATACCTTTGACAAAGGCCTGCAGCAAAGCAAAAACAGTAGCTCTCTTTTCTCTGATGGCTGTCAAAGTTCAAGGGGAAAACAAGAATTCCATACAAAGAAACAAGGGAGCAAAGATGAAAAAATGGAAGGATCAGAGGATAAAAAAAGTTTCAGAAAATAATATGGATTGCAGATCTTCCAGTTAGGTACCGCCCTACAAGATAAGGACCTGGTAATATCTGTAAGGTCTATAATGTCATAAGATATGACTTTGTGCTCTTAGCTTGATTTTCTAGCTTTAGAACAGGCCCCCATGACAACACATGCAATATTTGTTTTCCCTTAATCCTTACCAAGATTCTTAATTATTAAATCTGCTAATATAAAAATATTCTTTGTTACTGATTGGTGCAGTTATCACACTGAAGATCATGCTTTTTCATGCAATGTCCGTTTAATTTTTATTTACAGTTTCAAATTCTCTCATATTTTAACTTATGTTTTTCACCTTCGCAATCATAAACATACACACTGTTGAAATTTCAAAAAATAATATTGCTGGATGTGAACAAACAGCAGTTTAGAGGTAGATAATATCATCTTTTTTTTATCACAGTACTACTGTGCACAGAATGTACCATTTTGTGGTTGCACACCAAAATGTGTTTCATGACTAGAGATTAATTTTGTTTGCTTAGCTATTAGGTACTAGGACCTAAATCTGTAAGAGATTTGTTGTCTTTGATTAGATAGGCTTTTAGTTTGCTGAAAATGTGATTTAGGAACCCAGATAAGAAAACAATAATATCAGAAGACGAATAAAGGCCCTGGAGACCTCAGCCATCATAGAGGCCAATATGTAGTACTCCCTGGAGTAAATGTTTCTGTATTTGGTTAACACTAAAATATTTCTTAAAAAAAGAAAGGCATGAAGTAAGCTGTCCCAAATGTTTATTGCTCTGAGAGTAAGTATTCCCTCATGTTGGCTATTTAATTTGTTACTTTCTTACCCCTCATTTTGCCTTCGAGTTAATGACCCAGGAGCCACTGACTTTTAGTAAATGTTCTCTGTACAGATCCTGAGGTTGGTTTACAAGCTGAGCTACTCTCAATTAGATTCCTTCCTGTATCTTCTAATTTTGGTTATTGTAGTTAATAACATGGCCTTATAATTCTCCTTATTCTCAGGAATCCAGCCAGTGCTTTGCTTTTGTCACCTTTTGGAGAGAGTTACTGTTATGCAGCTATTTTGCAGAGCTGGATTAAAGTAGACCAAAGCACACAGTGTTTGCTTAATGTTGCTTATGAAGGGTCTTTTACAATTCTTATGCTTGACTGATAGTGAAATTATAAACATGCTTAAAACTGAGGACACCCTTACTCTTTTTGTTCTCAAAGTATTAGTTTGCTTTTCATGGTTTCCTAAGTTATTTTGTGTTTTACTTTTTGGACTTAAGAGTTTCAGATTTTGGAGTTTACTTTACATTAAACTTGACAGAATAATAAATTACATTACCAAGACCTATCTAGTTTTGTAGAAGTAGAAAAATGCTCCTGAGGAAACAGGGTTGGATTTATTTACACAAACAAAACTTGAAAAGGTAAAGGTATAATTTTCAAAAATCTTAACAAGTCACTACATCTAGACAGGAAGAGACATTCAAGTGAGAGTTGTGTTAGTGAATTCCTCAAGGGAATATATTTCAGGATATGATGGGTGGGCCATCCAGGTTTATAGTTTGACACTGACATAAAGTATGAAATAATTATGAATTGCATCATTTTTCTAAACGTTTTGCCCTACAACATTGACTTCATTACTGCAGTGTCAAAATTACCAAGTTTTTCTTTCTCCTTTTTTCCTGCTGCTGACCACAATTTTCGGTTATTTTCAGACCACCTTCCAGTACTAACTGGAAAATTATGTTGTCACCAGAGTATGCAAACCAATGTAAATTAAAAGCTTCCATGGATTAAAGCTGGCATCTTCAGTATTAGTATATTAAAAAAATGAATTGTTTTAAAATGGGACAAAATATTCCCTTGAAGTGACCTAATAAATATGAAAAGTATAGATTTAGTCCAGAAATGTACTAAATAGAGAAAGTTTCTTAGTATATAGTATTCTCATCTTTACAGTCCTTGGAAGCTGTCCAGGTGGCTACTGACAAGAACTTTGCATATATCACTGTGCACATTTTCAAGCCAAAAGAAGTCGTGACAAGATATGCAGTGGAAAAAAAAAACAAAAAGACAAACAAACACATGCTTGGTTTTAAGCATAGGGTCTGGATAACACTTAAAACTGATTGTAACCCCTAAAACTCTAAACAAACTCTAGTGTGGATTGAGCAGTGAAGTCAGTTGACAGTGTCATAAACAGCTCTGAATACACTCTCTAAAACTGCTGAATCAGAGTATCCTTGGTTATTGTAATCAGGAAATTCCATGAGACCGTGAAGAACTATAATTTCCCATTTCAAGCCCAATTTGTAACTAAGAAATAGAAGAGCATCAGAATTACTCCATTATGTTGTTCCAGAATGATGGACTCCGTGATGGTTCCCAACTGAGAGCCCCTGGGGTGGCAGACCTCTATTTTTCACTAACTTCTTTATGAGTAGAATGAATCTTAGGATTCAGTCTGGAAAAACAAAACCTCAGAAAAGGCCTCAAAAGCCAATTAATATTTCAGTGATTTGTTGAGCTGTAACGCTGTTGAGATTGGTGTTGAAATTTTTGGAGGTGTCATGATGGCTCATTTCTGCAATAAACTGATTCCCTCATTACTGGACTTCAGGAAAAGAATTATTTCAGATCTGTGCAAGATGTGCAGAGATTATCAATTCCCACTGCCAGCTCACATTTCATTGCCATCTTGCATTCTCCTGTAAAAATGAGTTCAGGCTGAATTAACATTTTTATACTTAGATTGTAGGTCTCTGCAGTAGACCATATTTTTATCCCATGTTCTTCAGTACTCTTCAGATCCAAAAAGAATCTTTAGAAGTAAAAGTCAGAGTTTATCAGGATCCAGAAGGAGATGAGTCCCATATGAAGTATACAGAAGAACTGAATTAACAGAGTAGACTACAGGCACTTTTGTGAGAAGGATTAAATAAATTTAAGCATATCTGTTGGAGACACTACTAAGAGCAGTAGAATTGCATACTGGCATTCTTTCTACATCATCTAGACTTGGCATATTTAGAAATAAAAAATAATTGTGTCAAACACAACCAGAAGGTTTTGGTTTTTTGTTTTTCTTTTTTTTTTTTTTTAATGCCTGGCATCAAAACTAAAAATTTATTTTAAATGTTAAGTGCTTCATACTTATTATGACAAATATAGTGCAACCTTCAAAATAAATGAACTATTTTAAAGGTCAGATATGTCATGGAATATCCAAAGAACAAAACAAGCTACAAGCACACCAGAAAAAAGAGCTCAGAGACATGAAGATCAGATGTGAGAGAGACAAGCCACAAATAAATCATTACAGACAATCCACATTTAAAATGCACGTGCTCCACGAACCTCCCTTATTCTACCAAGCTCTCACAATTCCTGAAAAGGTTGTGCTGCTGCTTTAGCACATTTCTCCCATAAGAACATTAAAGTACAAATATTTTTGTTTTGGTCTTTCATCATGTGGAAAATCGTTTACTTCTACAGTTTTAATTTGCTTGGTTTTCACCCTGCAAACTCATGATGACTGATCTACCTCCCTGGTTTAAACAGCAATAGTTTTCGAACAGGCATCAAACACCATCTTGTCATTCTGTTATTCTCATTTACTCATTTTTATCTTTTCCCCAAAGTTTTATTAAACTATTCTGATCATTTTTTCTTAGTTTATCATTTAAATAAGTGCAACGAAGAGGAGGATTTGGTACAAAATCCAACCAGAATATAGGTTATATATATGATAGCAACATTTAAGATTCACTGAGGTAGTAAAGATTTCCAGGAAACAGAGTATAAGAAAAATTTAGGGGGAAAAAAAAGCAATCTATCCTGATTTATTAGTGTACCTTTGTTATTTTTCATTAAAAAAAATAGCTGTCTTCCTTTGGTTCTATCCTGACTAGAAAAAAGTCTAAATCCATTGATATCAGTGTATTCCTCATCTCTGCTTGAGCTGTGCCCATTTACACAAGCTGGAGGTCTGCCCCTCTGTCCCACAAAACGCAAGAACCATCAGAAGTAAATGGATTGCAATCAATTTGCCAAATGAAAATGGGCTGTTAATTGGATAATGGAAAGAGATGACCAAAACAAGCAGGCCTGGCATTTCAAGAGGTTGGTGATGGGTAGTGTAGGATCAATGAATTCATAAAGTACAAGACAATTTAGCTGAATTTCAATCAATGTGATATAAGCTCAGTGATTATATAAAAATAAGCTGATATACAGCTCATAAGAAATCCATTAACTATGATCAGTAATGAAAAAAGAAGTTCAAGGTATCTATTAACCACTACGTTTTTTCCTACATATGTTTCTTTATTTTATTTTGCTCTTTGACTTTTACTCTTGAAGCAAAAGCCTGTGTCCAAACATAAACTGCAGAAAGAAAGTTGAGAGTAGATAAAAAGGGTCATCAGTGGATATTTATCCTGTGGGCATGTGGTGTGCCTGTTGGGAATTCATGCTCAGCTTCCCTGCAGCTGCATCTGGGACACGGAGCTGCAGAAGTCTCAGATCTCTTTGTCTGCTAAATTTGGCAGCCTCTATCAAAGTATTTAATTAGATTTCCCCACCAAATGTTGAAATTGTGTCTGTGGTACAGCCAGTGGGCACAGGTTCACTGAAGGCCCGCGTTGCCTTGACCAGAGTTCACAGCACAGTTTAATGCCGTGTACTAAGTTTCACCAAAATCTGAGTGTTTCAAGGTGGTCCATGAGATACCTTTGATGGGTGAGAAGAGCTAAGACATCCTGTTTTAACATTGTCAAAATATTTTTCAATGCTCTTGTAAATTCTATCAAGTTGATTTCTGTATCTTCTTAAAAAAATTAGCTTAATATTGCATTTTTGTATGTGTTTCAACATATGTTACCTATCATATTACAAGGAGTGCTGAAGCACAATCTCATGTCTCAAATGTTTTATAGGAGAGAAAACTTTCTAATAGTTCTGAGTTACACAGTTCAAACTTATTCGTTGTGGGAGGAAATGTCTTTTTCTTCCGTGTCAGGATATTGCTGACTGACAAAATACTCCAAAACTTCTTTACACCTGGCAGTCTCAGCTCCGTGTTATTGCAGGAAGATGGAATGTGAAAGGCACCAAGGTGGCTTTTAACTCAAATGACTCTTTATCTCTGTTAAAATTAATGAATCCCTTATTTAAGTGTCAAAGAGCAATCAAAATAAATCCAGAGAAAAACAAAAAGGAAAAGTCTTTTATTCACTGGGGAATATAATAGGATCTAGAGTGGACTACCTACTATCTTATTCAGAAATGCTTTAAAATATTTAAAATCTATTTGGCTTGTTCTGCCAGAGAGTGAGGGAATTCATTAGGATATAAAGGTATTTGTGGTCTGCAGGGAATATTATAAAATGGATGGCCATGGGTACCCATGAATAAGTTATTTGTCACATTTGAGTCATAACATTTCACAGCCTAATAAGGAAAGATGTGCAGTTTTATATGTTTAATTTACATATGTAAAACCGAATTGAACATTTCTGTGCATACCCCAGCACCGTAAATAGCAGTAGATTTGTGATAACAGCATTAGCTACAGCAGGTTCATGAATTACTGTGTAATACATCCCTGTACGATTTCAATACAGCCCATTTCTCTTCTCCCACTTTGCTGCTGCTCTAAATGCTAAATCTGGGAAGCCAGAGACTAAATACAGTGCTCACTGTGCCTTGAACCAGGAGGGATGGATAGAATGAAGATGGCTTTGAAGATTATATATCTCTGTGGCATGATTATTCATGTATGCCTCAAAAAAAACGTGTCTTTAGTTATTCCAGCAGAACTGTACCTTTTGTTAGCCCTGGGGCACTGTGTGGAAAGGCAAGAAGGGCTCACAGGGTCAGAAGGAGATTCAGGCTTAACCCTCTCTTCTCTTCCCTTCTGCCTATCAGTGCTTTCCCTGGTTTTCACAGTCTTTTCCTAAGCTCCCTCAGAGGTAGAAGGGATATTTATGCTTGTATGACCTTCCTCCCCACCCAGGTGGTCAGGAAGCTTAGGGTGGAGATGGTTGCAGTGTTTCCTGCTCTGAAAGGTTCATTCCTTCTTTTTTGTCCTGTGTAGTTTCCAAATAGGTAAGGAAATGAAACCTTTTTCCTAGATCAGATCTCTAACCATCAAGGTTAAGATGTTCTTATATCTTTTATCTACTACCACTGGAAGGGCAGCAACTAGGAACTTTTCCCTGGAAGGAAGAAGATAGAAGCTTGAATCTCTCTAATCCCCTCTCAGTTCTTTTAAAATATATATATTTAGATCCGTAATAGAGAACGGATTCTAGACTCAGGAAGCATATAGTGAGTGAGTTTGTATACACACCTGTGTTCATGAGTTAAGACCCGGGAGAGGTCACTTACTGATCACCATCAAGGGGCAAAACAGACTCAAGGTGGGGATATTAATTGAATTTGCAGATCTGAACTTCTGTAAAAGTCTATTTAGTTCCTTTCCTTCTAGTCCTCTGTTCCTCACACAAAGTATAGAGCAAATCTAGACTTGAGACCTGCATTTTTAATTTCAGGTGCGAGTTTTGTTGGACTTTTTGCAAACACTTGATTTTTACCATTTTGTGATGCACTCTGCTATCAGTTAGTACCCTTCACTAAAGAAACAAGCAGAATTAGAGAAGCTGTAACAGAGACTGTGTCTTTACCTGCAGAAGAAATATTCAGACATATGCTAGTTAAAACTGCCAGAGATTTATGAAAGAAAATAAAATGAACCCTGTACTTAATGGTTTAATCCAAATCCTTTGGGATTATAATGAGACCTTCATGGGGGCAGATTACACATCTGTTGACAGGGGGTGGGAGGATTTATGCATTCTTCTGCAGCATCTGGTACTTGTAGATATCAGGGAAGATGACAGTTTAGAGGTCTGCTGCAAAAAATAATGCACATTTATATTAATTCCTTCTTTTTCGAAGCACTGTTTCTCAATTTAAATTTTAAAACTTGAAAGAACCGTGATTGCAACATTTTTTAAATGTCAACTGATAACAAGAATACCTATTAAAGAGTTATATGAAGCTCCATATCTAATTCCTCTGCCAATTGTGATGAAGAAATAACATAAACAATTAAGTTTTAATTATGTCCATTAAAATATTTTAAGTGCATTCTACTTGAAGAGATGATTAGACTTTAACTGAGATATTTCAAAGCAGCTACAAGTTACTAATCAACCCACTTCCAAAGTGTCAATTAGCACAGTTTAGCTACTCTCTTATTGATACCCAAATGGTTTTTGAAATGCCAGCAAAACACTTTAACACATCTAGATGCCTGATAGGTTAATAAAATGGTAACAGATTGCTCTGCAATGTCTAATTTTGAATTAATGACTTTATATCTAAGCTTTCTCAGACAGTAATCATCTAGTTTTTAGTTACATTACAAAAGAAAACTTGCAATATTAAGTCTATAATTAATATCTTAATTGAGGAGAAAGTTATAACAATAAAAAGGTTGTTGAAAAGAGCATTTATTTGTATCATTTGTGATTACCTATGTTCCCTTCAAAGCAGAAATAAAATGCATACTATTAATGTAATTCTAAGCCCATTTTATTTAGAACTGATGGAACTTTCTACCTTGAATTAAAGTAGATTCAAGCTGTACCTGTGCTGTTTCTGTTTACCAAACAAGGAGGCAGTGCATCTTTCTCCTGTCCCCAAGAATTCCTAACTTAAGGAACACGTGACATTAACACAGAATAAAATTTTCTGGTTTTGTAAATCCTGATTTTCAGGCTGTGTGCTCACCTTAGTACAAAACAAGATCTTCCTGTGTGAGATAAGATCTTTGAGCCACAGCGTTGGTGAACTCCACTGGGACATCATGGAGTTATCCCGACCATTACCTACCTTATTTAAACCAAATGTAGCTTTATGGCAGATGCCAGGACCAATGCCCTGTCCCAACACCAGTGGAACGCGAAGAATGTTTTGGTGCTGTTGATCACATTGGATTTCCCAGGTATGAACAAGTACCTTGAAGGCGTTTCCCTGGAACGTTAAGAACTGCTTGTGTAAACTTATAAACTACTTGTAAATCACTCCTCTGTCACCAGAACACTTGCATTTTAAAAAGAGTGGAAAGTGTAGAGTGAGACTAGAGAAGTTTCCTAGCACCTTAGCTTTTTGTTCTTTTTGTGCTTAAATGATTCAAAGGGTTCAATCTTAATACTTTTTTTTTTTCTTCTTCTTCTCCTCTTGTCTCTCCAATTCCAGTTCATGCAGCTGATCCCAAAAGGAGAGATATTCACTCAATTGAGTGACCTACCTATTGGATAATTAAATTAAGCAATATCGCATAACAGCTCATTGTGATTACAGGTCACTGTGCAATGTGCACTTTTGCAAATCAAACAACAGTGATTTCCATAATCATCCTGGAATGCACTTCCTGGTGTGTGTGAGGGTTTAGGACTCTGGACACTGTAGAAATTAATTTCTGAATGCCACCTACTGAGCAATACAGTTTTCACCATTCCCTTGGGAAAGGCAAGGATACATAATTATTTATAAACAGTTTCACAATTTGTGGGATTTTGTTTTTGTAATTTTGGGGGTATTGAAAGGCATAAAGCTGCACACCTGGCTCACGTTTTAATTTCCCATTTCTCCCTTTTTGGTGTAATTGGATTATTCCTTCTTCAGCGAAGACTCTAATTTCCATTGTAATTTCTCCATCTTTAGAATGTGCTCTGTAATTATATCAAACACCACACCCCAAAATTCTGGGAAATAGCACGATCTTCCCAAAAGTAAAAGTTTTAAAATAACGTATCCAGTGTGATATGATTCCTTATATAAATCAGAGTGAGGATAAATGAAGAGCTGAATTTATTATGGATTAAAACCAGGTTCCTCTCTCAGCTTCCATCATAACACATTTTGCTGGATCTCTTGAGGTTCAGTATTTGAGCTCTGGATGGCCTCAGCCGATCTTGTAACCCAAATGCCGTGGCTCGCGATCCACAGAAACAAGTAGATGAACTCTTATTAAAGAAAATATACTTCTTTTAATACTCCCTGCAGCTCAGAAATCAGCATTTTGAAGTAAATTGAAATCTGTTTGGATTGATTAGAATTTTTTTCAAAAATAAGTCTTTCTGACTTAATCCAGCTTGATTCCAGCAGGTTCTCCATGGCCATGTGTTATGGCACTGGGTGAAGAATAAAATATTTTCATCACATCACTACTGGATCTTCTTTATTTATTACATTAGGGAAATGAATGAAGCACTAATTTTACCATGATAATAAAAATATAGTGCATTGCTTTCTAATCACAATTTAACACACAAAGTTTACTTCACTAGCAATAGAGGTTATCTCCGTCATCTGTACTTTAAAAAAGTGTTTTAGACATTAATCAGCTTCAATTCTCTTTCAAAAGTTCTGATTTCTCCCATATACACCATTTTCAAGAGGCTCCCTTTCTGAACAGAAGTTCATGAGCCTCTCCAGTGATACATTAAGATACAGCCTGAGAGATCCTCTGCTTGCTAAATCATTTACTTCATTATTTGCTATTCTTATTTAGCAAAAAAACCCCCACCCTTTAAATCCTGTAACGCATTTAGTAGTTTTAGGCTGTGCTGTTAAAACATGCTGTAGATGGATAATGCTTGAAGACTTGGATTTTAGCTTAGGTATAAATCAGCATGCAGTAACCAGATATTATTTTAATCAGACAGCATGTCCCCTGATCCAATTCATATTTTAATAATCCAGAATTCAGCTATGGGACAAATGAATATAAGATTAACTGGAGAACAAAAAGATAAATAAAGCAATAATAAAACAAAGAGGTAAAGACATTATGTAAATTGCACTATTAAGTTCATAAATCTTATGAATTTGATTCTCCTTTCATCCATCTTTTTCTCCTTTTGATTTCTTGCTGGTTGTGTGATTTGTGTAATTTTTCTCTCACTGGGATGTAAATCATGACTCTTCTAGATAAACAAGAGAAAACCAGTAGGATTCAACTCACAAATTATAGCACTGCAATTCATGAGAGTGATAACAAAACTCTACATTTGTGGTGTGATGGTGAACTTATTATTTATGTTCTCTGTGAAGAAGGCGAGAAGGATTGGAGTTTAAGCAGCACCAAAAGCAGTCTGGGCTACAGAGGGAAAATTTATAATTTCATTTACTCTTATGATTAAAATCCAATGATAAGTAAAATCCATTTTTCTTTCCTATTGAAAATGTAATTTTCCTCTACTTTTGAAAAGTAGAAAATAGTTATTTGCTTTCTCTTTACTTTTTGTACCCTCAAACCATCTTGTTATTCTTTTCTCTTTCCTTTAATTTTTTTTACCATTATTAAAAACTGACATTTAATGTTGATTTCAAAATTTTAATCAACTTTCAATTTATTCCAGTAAAAAGCTTTTGATTAAAATGTTTCAATCACAGCTGTGCTACTTTATAATATTTGCTATGACAACCTTAGAATTTACTACAGGTCGTCTTCCACCCAAAAATCCATATTGTCAGTAACATATATAATCTTTCTTGCCCTCAAATATCAGTTCAGCTGCAGTATGTTGTAGCATTCTCACCGGCTTCTTAGATACCTCTTGAAAATGTATAGTGACAATGATGACAACCCAAAATGGAAGTAAGTTTCCTTAATATGGAGCAAAGTGCTAATTATTTGATTTCTGAAGTTGGCAATAATGTAGAGCTTCAGGGATTTCTGTGTCAGCTGCAGGTAAACTTACCTCGAAGCCTCACCACAAGATCTCCTTGGTGATACCGAAAACTGTGTTGCAGAACAGACGTGCCTCATTGCTATAAATCAGCATATCATATAAATTTAAACAGGGTGTTTTTCTTTGAAAATAATGTATTTTAAAAGCAAAGAAAAGAAATCCTTTGTGGTTGTAATCTAAAACTCAAAATATTCAAAGAAAAAAAGGGTTGAACTGAATGTTTTGAAACATTTTAATCAATAAAATCTCTGCACTGTTCCTAACACACCGATTAGCATTTATGGTTTTCATGCAATGACCTGAATAATGATATTTTTGCCTGCAAATAATCTGTCCAGTAGTACTTCAAGAAGAAAATGCCACATTCCACAACATTATGAAAGTTTTAAAATATTGACTATTTCATGTCTTATGTTTAGGAGGTTGAGGAGGTTAAGTAAAAAAAAATTGAAGTACAGACAATTTACTAGACAACTGCAAAGAAAAAATGATTTGATTTTACTAACTACTACATACTATTACCTATAAAAAAGAGCTAAGGAAAAAACTCTTGGCTTTTTTCAGTGTAAGTAAATCCTACACTGAATAGTCCAGTTATGAAATTGTGCACGAATACAAACCGAAGCAATATTTTAAATACAATGCTAGAACGATGTGATTTCAGAAGCATGCATTCATGTGGCTATTAAGATTTTGATTTTTCAGGAAATAATAGCAATTAGAAGTAAAACACACCTTGAAAATTCATCTAGCCCTTGGCCCTCCTCCAAAGATGACACCTCAGTGATTCCTGATGGATGGCTTACATTTAAATGTCGTTGTACATGACCACGTGTTACCACAAGATACCAAGGGTGATCAGCAATTCCCTCTCTTTCCTTCCTCCCCTCCACTTTTATTGCAACAGATACTGTAGGGCATTAGGTAATGCAGACCATGTGGGACAAATATAACAGGAAGAGAGAGGTGAAGGTTGTGTGTGTAATTCTGATCACAGCAGAGATTCTCAGCAGCTGGAGGTGGTGAGAGAGGATCTATATTCCAGCACTTATTGTGACATCCAGTCTTGATTTCAGGTTATTGGATGAGAATGAGCCTCTTTAATCACATTTAGAACCCAAAAATTGAAGTGTAAATCCACCAGTGTAAAAGTCCCTTTTGAAATCCGAGCACCCAGCTTTTTACTCTCTCATATGAAAGTTTAATTTCAATTACTTTGATTAAAATGTAATATTTTCAAAAAGAGAGACGAAAAAAAAAAGTAACTGTATCCCCCAAAGCATTCTCAATTCCACAACAAAGTCATCCATCATGATTGACCAAATGATGAGTTAACTCATTGTACCCCACAAAACAAAGGAGACTATCGCAGTCCTTAATTAGAAGAGTAATGAAGTCAAGACAACAAAGCATTTAACTCATCCCACTTAATCTGTTCCTTGGAATTAGGCAAAAAAAATCTCACTTTCACTCTGGCAGTTTAAAATATGCAAAGGCATCTGGATGATACTCAGGGAAGCATCAGGAGACAGTGATCCCAAAGAACAATATGGTTGCTGTCACCATGTATTTGAAAGAAGAGCTAAATCACTCCGAATGAAAATTGGGCTTATGCCACAGGCTTCAGGAGCAGAGCAAGGACCTTGAGCTGATTAATATTCTTGTGTTCGTTCTTTAAATGAGCTTGTATTGAATTATCTGTATTGATCAGGAGACTTCTCTTACCTGCTGACAAAAAAAGCAGTAAATTCCCTTGTTTGCATACTCTCCCTCCACTTTCCTCTGCATTTTTTTGCTAGGAAAAAATTTGTGGTGCATTTGAAAACTGATCCTGAATGTCAAAACAGACCCTGGAACTAACAGACTGTAAATTGTTGGTTAACCTTGAGGCTCTCAGATGGCAGACTGTATATGAGGGCAAATCCTCGCCATTGTATACTTTGCTTCTAATCTGATGTATTCTGCCAAACTCTCTGATATTATAATGGATCAAGCTCCCTGCATCAGTGAAGCTGCACAAACTTACAGGCCTAGGGTAAAATTGTTCCACTATGGAAAATTCTACTTTTAATGCAGGAATGAGGTTCTTGCCAGTGCTACATTAAGTGAAACTGAATTGGATCAGGTAAAAAGTAGGTTGGAATAATAGAAAAACTCTTTCTTTTTTTAGCAGTTGTTGGATGAAAAAAAGAACAATGTGAACAATATCTGACCTGGTGACTTCCACTGAAATGGGAAGAATCATCTTTTGGGGAAAATGAAAAAGGAAAAAGAAAAAAAAAAAAACAACAAAAAAAGGACAGTACAGTTTTAGAAGAAAAAGTTGAGAAATAAGGAACTAGGACAGTTGCTGGCTCTGCCTCAGCTGAAATGTGGTCTCTAATGACTCCAGTGACACATAATCAATTTATGAGCTTTGTTTATTACATTTGCAGACACTGCAGATGTCAGCATTTCCATTTGCCCTGAGAATGGGCAAGTATTATATTACATTCAGTCCAGAGTGCAAATGCCATCAAAATTTGGCCACCTTAATTCACATAAAATTAATTTCTGCATAGTTTTACTTAGATATTTTGTCTGTCCAATAGTTGTCTCTCATAATGACTTGGTTTTTGCAATCTTTGAGAAGCTTGTTGAAATACTGATGTGATGAGAGCTGCAAAATGACATTCTGGAGTCTTTCAAATTCTTTTTCCACTGAGAAAAGTGGTCCATGGCAGTTCCCAACATAAATTTCTTAATGCTGCCAGAAATCAAGTTAAGGGGATTTGCAAACAACGCTTTCTCACAGCCCAGATCTACCTCCATAACTGAGATGCAGCTATTGTATGCTGACCCTACCAACACCTCTGCTGACTTTAATGAAACTTCACCAGAATACAGAGTAAAGGGGGAGTAAACCTCTTTTTCTTTGTCTTAGAGTGGGCATAAAAAAGTAGTTAGAAAACTATTTCAGATTGCTGCTGTATTTTCAGATTTAGTGAAAATGTGTGTCTTTTTAAGGGTTTCAGAAAGCTGTAGGCTTCAATTCCTTCATCATCCATGATGGTCAAGTACCAGTTTCACAGATAATGTGAGTGTCTAAATTTCTCATCAATATCTCTGTCACTCCTTTCTATTCCTGATTAATCATATGCTGTTAACCTTCTCTTCTTTTAACAGAACTTATGGGAAGGGATAAGGTTTTATATGGTATTAAAGGATAAATAGACCTTTGTCAGGAACTGTGGGTGGTAAATGATGTACAACTATCTGTTGATTCCTGATACAGCATAAGTTGTCCTCAGGTCTTTCAGATCTTCTATGAACATTAGGGTTGAACTGCATTTGAGAGAGGGACAGTACTGATTAGTCAAGCTTAAAATTTTCTGCTTCGGTGAGTTGCTCTAAAATTTCATTGTCCAACATGGAAGTTTTTCACCTAGGAAGCAGTGCCTGGTTGTGGCAATTAATAGGTGTACTGATCAGCCAGTTCTTTTTGCAGAGCACAGGGAGGTGTCTGTCATGGAAAAGAAAATTGAAATACTAAGTATATCGAAAATACTAGTGGTCAAAAGTGGAGAGTAAAGTAATAATGGTCTGCTCATCAACTACCTGTTCCACATAGCAACATTTTTGTCACTTGTCCCTATTTTTTAGTTTCGTTTTTAATCAAAGTTACAATCAGTAAAAGAAAGTACTTGGAAGTCTACTGGAAATGAAAGCAGAACATAAGATGGAGAAAGATTAGGAAGGTTTTAATCATTAAGAGTGTAGCATTTTGGCAATGATTTCTAGAATACATAAGATACATATAAAATACTTATATAATTATGCATCTGTAATGCATAATGGTTTGTATTCTATAATTTGTACAGTAATATCACATTTAAGTGATATAAAACAGGATGGCAAAAAAGATGACACATGCTTTAAAAGAAGGGAGACTTGGATGACTTGGATATGAATATTTGTGCATATGTTACTTGGAAAGCAGGGGTTGTGATTACCCTCAAATTATACAGGAATTCTGATGAGTGAGAACAGTCTAATGGTGAGTGATTAATATTCATTTAGGTAACTGAGGTAACTCATGCTTCCCAGATGAAAAATTGCTGACTTCTCCGTGGCAGAGGGTGAGCATCTTGGGAGAGTAATTCTTATTTTAATAACGTCTTAAGTTGCCATCATATGCGTGTTTCTATGTACCTACAGCAGATAATAAATAAACCTTGGAAAAGATGTTTGCATTCAAGCATTTTAAGAATTGCTCTTCAAATTAAAGCCAAAATTTTAATTAATATACAGACTCTTCAGAAGTGGTGTAAAATTTGATAAATCTGCTTCCTGTTTTCATTTAGGAAATTGAGTTCCAAATTCTTAATCTTAACACACAAGTACAAGGAAAACATTATCTTACTGTTTGAGCAGATGGGAACCTAAGATTGACCTAGATTTGTATTTAAATTTTCGACTTCTTGAAGTCAAAATTAATTTGCAGTATCACAAAATCAGTATCTGGTTAAAAGCACAATTCAATGGAATAACGGGAATTGAATTTGGCTAACGGCTTTTGTGCAATGGCAGCCTGAGTTCGGGCTCAGGTGGCCAATTTTAAGTATACAAAAATTCCAAGGCTTGAGGAACCTCAGTACTAACTTCACCAGGATGAATAAGGGCTTAATGTCCCTATAAGAGACGACGCAGAAGAATTGATCTAGAAGATACATCCTTCTCTCAAGTGCTGGTGTAAAATCACTGGCATTAATGACATCTATTTATAGACAAATCAAAAGCTAGTTAAGGGAAGGACTATTGCACAGATCAGCCAGTGCAAGACGTGGCTCCTTCGTTGAAACCAACTATTATGGTACATTAAACGAGGTAGGTTTAACTTTCTGCAGCTGTGAAAGAACCAGAACAAAGCACCTCCTCGGAGATGGGCTCTGAGCACAGGCCTCTGGTCGTGGCAATGCACAGGATCCACAGGTGAGCACAGGATTCACTTGCCTTCAGAAGGATCTCGTTGAACTCTGACTTAGCAAAGTCAAGAGGTGGAAGTCAGACTCTTCATTTTGAAAAACTGGCCCCACGGGTTTTTACTCGTATTTTAAGATCTACACAACTGTTTGAAGAAAGAAGAGGTGAGAAGGGCAGAAAACCTTCTTTTTTCCTAAAGGGTTCTTGTAGTTATATCCAAGACTACAACAATAGGAAAAGATGAGAGATAGGATGCCCCTGACTGATAAAGCTCTTCCTTTCCTTTAGATGTCTTCCAAGTCATGTAAAAACGAGACCCACCAAGTCTTAATTCTTTGGGACACCTTTTGAACTTGTGACTTTCAGATCATGAACTCTTGAACAAGAGGTGTTACAACTAGGCTGAAAATTGTACTTTGCTGATGTCTCGCTATTCTCCCTTAACTATGACCGATAACATGAATGTACTGTTTATTATCTTCCTCTTCTTGAAACTATCTTTGCAGCTAATTTCTTTTCTAGTTGGCATGGGCTATTTAAAATTCTTATTTTCTCCACTTAGGTGTCCTGTTTTGTGGAGCTGCTTATAAATCTTATATGATAAATAGCCAATACTTAAGAGATTGCTTGCAATTTTCTCCCAGGATCCTTCAATCAATGCTAAAACAACAAAGTAGTCACAGTGACTACTTCTGATGTCTCTAATTACTCTATTTCCTGTTCCTGTGGTGGAGAAACCCCATCACACCCCCTATGAGCTGGGGACCATACCTTCAGTCACCCTGAAAGAGTCACTCTAAGCATGTCCACTGTGAGAGTACCTTTCTGAAAGGCATTTACTTCTCCATCCTCCACTGGGATAGAAAAAACGTACATAAATCAGCTGGGAATCGATTTCCAATCATGCTTTTTGTCCTGCCTGTTTGCTCATTTTTGTCAGTCTGGAACTATGTGCTCTTGTGAGTCTCAAGGAATCTCACAGGGTTTGGTACAAGATATGCTACCTGAAGTATTTTTATTGAAATCCAGGGCAATGTTTATAGGTGTCTACAGGGAGAAAGGAACTATTACTTCAAACCTTTTGGATGTGGCCTTTACCCTCATGAATTTTTAGAGGGATTTATGTGTATTAGATTTTAAATAGTTTTCTGCTGTAGTGAATAGGCTTTGTTGTCTGTAATCAGACTTCCTTATTTTAAAAGATAGAAACTATAAATTCTATTTTACATATGTACAGGACATCATTCCTTCCTCTAGAGACAAAATATAAGTGTATATTTAATAAGAGAAGAAAGGAGAGAAGGGTCAGGAAAAGAGAATAAAGTGACTTGATCCATGAAAGTAGAGAATGAAACAAGATTCTATTGAAACTTAACAAGTTAAAATACCAAGCTGCACTTGACTTTCCAAAACGCTAAATTAGAACCTTAGAATCAAGTTTCTCAAGTTCCCAGTTAACTTCACAAGCTGGCTTTCCTCCATGGATTGATATCCCTGGATACATCATATCTGGGCTAGCGTGCTGTGAAAATACCAGTTACAAGCTGTTGGATTTCTTCGTTGGCAATATGAAATTGTCAGTGGAAAATGCTTATTTTATAGTAGTTGAATGAACCATCAGATTTCCTCTACATGTGCATATTCTGTCCAGCCTGATGCCAACAGACTCCTTGAAAGGAACCTCATCCTGCAGACTCCCAAGAACGACATTTCATATGCCAGCCTGAATTTAGGCAAGAGTCTTTATTCAGGCCACAGCCAAGAGAAGATCTCGTCTGTTTTATACTTCCATGATATTATCTTATTATGCATCTAATTTTTGTTGTTGTTTTTGTTTTTGTTGTCAGGACTGACTTACAATTTTATTTCATAGAACTCTGGATCTTATGGGACCCGTAGCAGTACTGAAAAACAGTCTTACAGACTTTGGGGTATGACCTGTGCAGCAGCTTTTTACCTTCTTCCACATGTGAAAGAATCAATATACATTCCAACCAACTCTCCAGGCTCCTGGGCAGTTCCAGGTTGCAGTCACAAGGGTGGGAAATGAGATTGCTTCCCGTATCCGAAAATTAGTACATTTTGCAGTGGATACAATACATGGTTTTACACAACAATTTTTAAAAACCTCTGGCTATTGAGAAGTTTAAAGGGGTAAAATCCTGAACCACATTGCAGACATCCTGTGCACTCACCTGGTTTAATGGAATCAGGATTTCACCTGTTCTGAATAAAACTAGTTTTAACTAAGCTACAAAACAAGATAGAGTTCTAGTCAATCTGACATAACAAAGTGCCAATGAGATTTAAGTTCTTATTCCATTTTCCTTGTTAGGGAGGTTCAGTTTTCTGCATACTCCACTAATTAATGCTATTCAAACTATTTAACAGTTTAACAACTGTTCATGCCATCTTTACAAATGAGCACTGTATTGGTTTCTTTTAAAAAATGTTGAAACTAAGAATAATGCTCAGATAATTTTGCTGGTCTTACCATCAGCATATTTAATACATATGATTGTAGCGTTCTCATGGTGAAATTGGTGCACAGATATCAACTAAACCAGAAGAAGAAACCCAAACTCCACAAAGCTTCATTTAAAATGTGTTTTAACATTCCTTCCTGTCATTCCTACAGGACTTTGGTCAAGCATCTTCTTGTTTTGGTTTAAATATTACATGAAAAATCTTACAATTTTAGATAAGAAAATGTAGCTATGTGCTTTCTAAATGAAATATTGTATTAAAAGTAGTGGTTCATTATGCAGCAAACAAGTCCTAAGGCTGGGAAGAACTCTTAGTGGTGTTCTTGAATTTGCATTTTCACTTAAAGCTTGAATAAGATATTTTTTCTGCTTTTGTAAAATAGGTACAGTGAAGGTAATGATTTGCACTTGAATGAAGAGTAGATACAATAGCTAAAAAAAATAGTTTAGTATTAAACTTTCGGTGCAATTAATTACTTAGTCCTGAATCCAATAAATACTTTGGTTCCTAAAACCTGTGCATTGAAGCATCAATCTTCTGAGTGCCTGGCCCTCACAATGAAACCCAGGATGTTTTAATAGGCATAAGGGTTTTTCACACATTATGTAGAGAAGTTAGGATAGCACCAGAAGCTGCATTAATGTGATACTGAACCCTAAGCTAACAAAGCCATGTCTCTTTGTGGAAGAATCAACTCAAACCACTCTGATTCTATAACAAGAAAGTAGTAGGTATGGCTTTTCTGGACCCAGTTCAGTCTCCGTTGGTTCAAGGGTCTGTGCAGTGCTTTATTTGCCATCAGCTATCATCCCTGTAGATGATCCAAATGGGAGCCAGAACTGGCTGAACTAGGAGCTATGGAAATGCAGCCTGACCAACAAAATCCTCATGGGGAGCTGAGCAACAGGAAATACGAAGGACGGGGGGGGTGTGTAACTTCCCTTTTTAGCAGCTGAGTCCTGTCTGCCCTTCACAGAGAGTGAGAAGATTTCTTGCACAATCAGATGATTATTTTCTGGCTTTCAAAAAGCCCTCCTCACTTTCCCAGTTTAAGAGAAGTGGCAGCCTGACTTATGCAAGTATTGCCCGTTTTGGGATGGACAACTCATAGTTCAAGAACTGCAGGTGTCTTGGAAGTTTTCAGTACATCTGCACATTTCATAACATGAAAGGTTGGTAAGGTTTCCTGCCACAGGGCTTCCAAAACAGTAATTTCTGGCTTAGGTGCCTATTAATTACTGCAGACCCCATGTCATTTTTGGTCCTGAATTTCTGTGGTTCAGCTCTTTCAGCTGTAGATAAATTTCATTTTTTAACAATACTAAATGAAGGGTTTCTGATTCAAACATAGAATTAAAGTTGCACAACTTCTTAAATAGGAGGAAAGAGCTTATACTAACTTTGGGCTATGAACTGTAAAGTATTCATTTGGCCTTTTGGTATTGCCTATATTAAAACAGAACTGAGTCACCTCGGATCAGTCTAGAGATTCACAGTTTAGTTGTTTTGGGAGGGAGAGAGTATACATTACTCGCAGAAGTAAATCAGTAAGAACCTATTAACTATAGACAAAAATCTCTGTGAATACTGTTTAAATGGCACGTTGCAAGCAGAAGGGGTTCCTGAGCCAACAGTGGATAGAAAGTGAGGCTTTGGTCATGTTTTTCATCTGGAATTTTGAAGATTTCAGGGTCCTGTCCCTGCCTCCAACACATACATTAAACCAGTCTTTTCTACATGCCATTTCCTCATGTTTATTATAAACTCTTTGTCCACTTCTTGTTCTGTCCTTTTTTCTGTCTCTCATAAACCATTTTTCTAGCAAACAATGCTTTCCTACTACAATTAGTTAATTGGTCCTGCTACAGTTAGGTAAATAATCCTTGGACACTGGTTTTACTTTCAAACACTGCCCTTTCAAAAGCACTGCTACCGTGTACCAGAAAGAAATCCGTGCTGGACAGAAATTGCAGTGATGACTGTCATCAAACTTCTTTTTGAAAGGAACATTTGTTTTTCCTGCTTTATAAGATGTTGGTTGATCCAGTGACCACTTCAGGGTCCTACAAGGTCCACAGAGTCAGATGTAATGCCAGACACTATTCTCTGTAGTGGACATAGTTCATCACCGTATTACAAACAGCTTCACTGTTTTTTTCCCTGTTTATCATGACTGAGGTATAAAAGATAAATAATTACAACTGCTGGGAAAAAAAGGATAATTATGCAAATTTTAACCTTATGTTCCTGGAGGGAAAAACCTTTCCCAACTAAGCTCTTTAACAGAAGATAAACAAGGCATTTTCAAAAAGGGTCAGCTAACAACCTCATCAAATAATTCTGTGATACCTTCATTATTGCTACTCAGTCCATCCAATAAAATAATCTCTTCTGTTTTACACAGGGCTGAGTGTTTACAGTAGAACTCTTGCTTCCAATAGGATTATTAATAACAAGAGGTTAGTAGCATATATTTTAACTGAATCAATAGACTATGTTTTAACTAAACAACTTCATGGACTCTGGCCTCCACTGCTGGATTTTTATTCTGATGGCTATGGATAAAGCCAGTATCCCTGAGTCCAAAGCCGTCACTAATGTATCACATAGGGTCAGGTTTAGCAATGAAAATTAATAGAACTCTTTCTGAAAACAGGAGCTCATTTTGCATTAACTTTCCCAATTTATGGACAAAATCCATGTTTCAAAACATGCAGCAGACATTCAGTGTTCCTGCCCAGACTTGTTCCTTATAGACTTTTATTTCTCTGTGTGTCCTACCTAGATGTGCTTTACTTCAATGGAAATTTTAAGACTGAGAAGATAGAGTAAGATGATTTAATTGTATTTCCAAGATGGTAGGCTTCTGTTCTACAGCAGCTCTATCACCTTTGCACAGATTTTTTAAAAATGAACTATATTCCGAATTCAAGTTTAGTACTGCATCCCAATTTATTCTCTTCTTATTATCCTTCTATAAAATGAGTTTTTCTTTACTATTTTTACTATATTCAATCCTTCGCTGGCATGTCACTGAAGTTAACCTAAATCCATCGACACTATTTCATGTCAAAACCTCACAATGATACCTTCACCTTCCCACAATTAAAGTCTGCAGTACTTACCTAAATACTAGCTTTGAAAAGGAAGAATCACCTGTGATCTTGTGATTCCACTTCAGAATTTCCTTTGGGGTGTTTTATTTAAATCTGCAGGAGAACAGCTCAGCATGCACAGGGTCATGGTAATGTTGACCTCCTGATTGAGAGCAGGAATAGTAGAGAAAATTCTCTGTAGGTCTTTTAAAAAGATAGTTCTTCAGCAGAGAGATTAGTCTTTTTTTCCTCACTCCCTTAGCTCTTTGGCTACAGAGATTATGCTATCTCTCCAGCTGGCTAAAAAAAAATTGTGACAGTTTGGGCTTGATGTACTGTGACAATAATGGCCTTAGAAAGTCATTTTTGTACTGGTAGGCTGAGATGGACTAAACTCAAGCAGGATGAGCACAAGCCCCCTTTGAGCTGGGAAGGAGTAATTCACACCAATGTGCTTCTGGTGGAGAGAAGATGTTGGCTGTCTGTGCCTCCTGTTGACTACCTGTGCTCCACAGCAGGGTGGTGAATTCCAGGGAGTCAGCTGAACTCTCAGTTTGGAGGTGGATTGCAGCCTGACAAACCAGATGCTGGAGGTCCCAGAAGCCTGAGATTTGGGCCATACAAGCACAGTTGGATGCTGTGGAATATGATCTGAAGTTCCCAGTGTAGTAGATGGAAAAATACTTAGACTACCTAATGACAGCTCCAAAAATAGGAAATGAATGTCTGAAAGCGTTGGGATTTAGGTGTAATGCTCCGTGCTGTAGAAGTGTATGTACCTCTTCTTTTTTCATATTTGCTGTGAGAGGCCTATAAAGACAAAGTATATTTTAAATGTAAAAGGTACCATTTCTTTCAAAAACTGCTGGGCAGGACTTGCTCTACCCTTTTAAATACATCAGGAGAGAAGAATCTTTTCTATGCAGAACATTGACCTGTCAGTGGGAGACCTTTGTTCATTCCTTATTTTCCTCTGATAAACCTATTAATTGAGGAATGGGGAATGAACAAGAAAACAGTGAATATTCCAGTTCCCAAAGAGTGCTTTCATCATATCTGGACCACGGACAACAGGACTTACCTGCTTGTTGGAGCTTCCACCTGGTGCAGGGGTGTTAAAAGTATCCAGTCCCTTCTCTCAGGGCAGTTTTGTAATAGAATCACAGAATGGTTTGAGTTGGAAGGGACTTTAGAGATCATTTAGTTCCAAACCCTCCACCATGGGCAGGGATGCCACCCACTAAATCAGGTTGCTCAGGGCCCCATCCAGGGCCTTGTCAAGATATGTGCATCAGAGCAAAACCACAGGAAAGATAATATTCCAGGATTGAAAAGGCTGTCAGCTCCCTACTTTACGTTTATTTTTGGTGTCACTTTATACCTTTTAAATCTATACTCACATGTCTAAAACCAAGAAGCTTGTTTGCCAAAGAGAAATGCATGTCATCTCCTGACAAATCACCAGTGACTTAAGAAACTTTGCTTTTTAAGTCAAGGCTTATGAAAAATAGATATTTCAATGGTAAAAGTTTGGCTATTTAAATTCCATTTTGAATATATTCTCTAGAAATCATCTAAGCTCACCTATTCAGAATGTATAACAGGATGGTGTGTAAGTATTTGCTTCTCAGTGGCAGTGAACTGCACTATTCTGCTGTTTAATTACAAACTTGCATTGACCAGATGCAGCCCACCTCGTGTATTCTGCATGCAGGACCTTAGAAGCAATAACAGCTCCCAGTGGATCTGACAGGTCATTAGACGTAAAGAAAGAGTTTGACTCAATAAGAGGAAGCTGTTCAGGTGGGTGGTGTCAAGGCAAACTTCCAACTGAGGACTTAAAACTGCTGCAATGAACCTCAGCTGTGAGAATATGATGAAGCCAAACCTGTAACTGTTAGGGCACAGTGCTGCTAAATCAAGCAGAAGGGTGAGAAGGTGAGGGTGCAGGGAAGAGGTACAGGCATCCCAAGAGGGCTCAGTCTGCCTTCAGTTTGCTCTAGGGGAATGATTAAAGGAGCAGAGTAGAAGCTACAGTGCCCTTAACTTCTTTAAAGTCATTCCTCTGTGTTTTTTTTCAGTGATCTGCTAAGATCAGGCACTGACACAAACATCTCAGCCTGCAATCAAGTCCTGTATCTTTCCCAAAAACCTGAAAATCTTCTTGGTTTATTTAAAAATCTCAGACAATCAGGTGCACTCTGCACATTGCAGAACCTCATCATCACAAGTTTTGGTCTCCGAACCACCTCTTTTGATTTTAATGTTTTGTTTGCCATTGTTTTCCTAATCATCTGTTTAAGAAAAGACACCAGAAGCTTTTGATATTTGAAATTAATTTAAAATAAGATAAGTTTAGTAGTCCCTCCCTGCCCCACAGTACTTTCAGTTCTCCACTGTATTAATTTTTTTTAATAATATATATACACAATACATTGAACTATGAAAGGCATTAGGAAGAATCCTTCCTGCTATTGCTTTATAACAAAAAAAATGTACAAAATTGCAGACAAGAAGAACTAGAATTGCAGGCAACTTAAACAATGAATTTTACAACACAGAGTATAGGCACATACAGCCTGAGGTGCTGGTTTCATTAATATCTCATTTTTCTATGTGTGCATTTGTTTTGACAGTGTAAATTAATGTTCTAGCTGTGGTGGGTTCTGATGTATGGCAGGAAAAAATACAAGCAATCAATATAGCTTATAAATATTGAAGTGTTACCATGAGAAACAATAGGAAGAGCTGGAATAATATGACCAAGAAGAGAAAGAAACTTATCAATACACAAAGCCTAATAGCTACCCCATCTGTGTTTCCTTCTATCATGGAGCAAACTCAGCTCTGAGTGGTTCAATGGTCGAAGCATTGTGAGATGCAGAGCTCAGCACAGCCCCTGATTCAGAGAGCAGCTGCCTCAACACAGACACTGCACTTGCTAGGAAATGGTGGCATCACTGACACAGTGATGCCAGGATGCTCCTTCCCTCTGTCTGGATACTCTGCCAGCCAGGATTCTGCCCTGGCTCTCCTGATCAGGAAAGCATTTTATGTTCAGTCCTGGATCACCTAATTGATACTATTTCATGTCTTATTATTCCTTTTGTGTGTTTCTCAAGCTTTCTTTTCTCTACCTTTGTACCTCCCTTCCTCCACCCCAGTCTCTTCCCAAGTAAACTGTACAAAGTTCTTTGCTGTGAGGGTGGTGAGGCACTGGAACACGTTGCCCTGAAAAGTTGTGGATGTTGCATCCCTGGAGGTGTTCAAGGCCAGGCTGGACTGAGCTCTGAGCAACCTGGTCTAGTGTCCCTGCCCACAGAATCAGAGAATGTTAAGGGTTTGGAAGGGACCTTAAAGATCACGTAGTCCCACCCACCCCTGCCATGGGGAGGGACACCTCCCACTAGACCACATCGACCAAGGCCTCATCCAACCTGGCCCTGAACACTGCCAGGGTTGGGGCATCCATGGCAGGGGCATTGGATCTTTAAGGTCCCTTCCAACCCAAACCATTCTATGATTCTATGAAAGAACCTGTCTTAATTACTTTTTGTGCCCATTGCTACCAGTTTTGCTACTTCCATATCCAAATTTGGTATTTCTGGTATAATTTCCTAGGCAAGCTGACCTTGCATGGTATTAGTGATATGGCTACCTAGATTTTGTTATAAGGTTTTATTCCTTAAAAGTTCCCAAGTATTCTCCTCCCATTATATATGAAATTTGCCCATTTTTTGATATAACTCCTCTCTAACCACCTCTGAAATGCAGTCATCCCTCACGGCCCCTTCTGCAAGTCCTGTCAGCATCTTGTATGATCACAAGATAATTCTGTACGACACATTCAGCAATTTCCTGTGTCATGTCCAGTAGTTTTCAATGTCCACCTTAGTTTCTTTAACCTCAAGCCAATACTGAACTTTTTAATCACAGCCCTGACAATGTGAATAAATTAAGAGAAGCAAAACAGGTTATTCCGGGTGAGACAAGAGATCTGGAGCAGCCTGGCAACTGGTCCAAGGGCTGGCACTGGTACTTTTCTTCAGACACGTACACGTGTTCTGTGCCTTACAAACCTTGGTGCCCAGTAACCTTCCAGTCGTTCATCTTGCCCTTCCTGTGAAAAGCATCTCTCACCAGATACTGACATTCCAAAAGTCCAGCCCAGGCAGCCAGTTCCAAGCTTCTCAGAAGGAATTTCCTATTATGTGATTAGGACAATCTTTTCCCTGGCCTTAGAAGGAAAAGCAAAACCTCATAGTTCAAAGAGTCTGATAAGAAGGTCAGTGAATAAACAGATGCATTTATATACCTTTCAGCATTTTTCCTACAGGACATCCAGAATGAAGTATCTGCTTCCTGGCAGATGCTGATAGCCTAGGATTTAGTCACAAGCTTCTATTGAAAAACTAACTTTAACATTATCACCTTCTTAATTTATTTTTTTCTGAGTACACAGATGTGAACGCGAGGGTAACATAGAAAACTCTTCAATACTGACAAAAAAGTCTTCAGGCATTTTTAAAAGCAGAAGGAAGATTTACTGGCTAATCATTGACTCTGCAAGATGACTTTTGCATCACTGCTGAGAACTGCCCTTCACTCACTTGAAAAACTCACACTAAATCAGGTTTGCAGAGCAGAGGGCCTGTTCCTAGGTGTTGAGGCTTCCTTCTTCAAGATGTAGGTCTGCTGTCACTCAGGAGCAAAGAGGTGAGTTGATGCAGAGTATTTTTCTCTGGGGTGGTATACCAAAAGGTCTTCCAGAGCTCCCTGTCACTCTCTCTTACAAAGTGTTCAGCCACTGCTGGAGCGGATGAACAAAAGCAGCAGATCAGAACATTTCAGCCATAAACTAGAAACTACTATTTTGTTCTTTACCTACTGTCATTTTTCAGGAATGATTTGTTTACATTTACATTTATATGATCTTGAAAAATAGAAAATAATATATTTCCTGAAGTTATTCCATTCTTCTGTCTTAGAAATAAGCAGTAATTGCACTACCAGCCAACTTCCAAGGGATTGATGCCAATAATTTAGACAGCTGCATTTTTACGCTTTGTTTAATAAAATTGCTTTTATGTAAAGGTCCGCTATTAAATATTTGATAGCTTCACACGAAAAAACAAATCTCTGGTATGGAAAGGCAATTATAATTTGAAGAATTATTGCTATAAACTTTAATGTTTTTCAATTTCAATCCGTTGTAAGGCAAGAATCTCTCTAGAGCAGTTGCATTCAATGTTCGACCATAAAAAAAAGAGTAATGGAATAAAAGATATTGTGCAGTGCATGGAATTTTATGACAAAAAGGCAAAAACCACTCAAATGTCTCTCTCTGTAGTCATCTCTACCTTTAGTCTTATTAGTTGTCATGAAAAATATCTCAAAAATTCCCTCTGAGCCCAAATAATTATATACCTGCTTGCATAACTTGTTGATAGATGCTAAATATCTAAACATTCTTTATGCCCTGGCCTCACAGCTAAATCATTTTGCCACTGCTGCCTCTGGATTTATGTGTTTCAGTTATACTCTTTTGCCAGACACTGGAGAGATGTAACTCCAGGATGTGATTAATCCTGTTTGTCCATTTTGGCATTAGATAATCAGGTAAAGGCAGCTCTGTTTCACTCCTTGGTGACTGAGATTAAGGGAAGTCCTCTTCTGGATAACCAACTTCAAAGAGAATTACATCTTCAATGATCTTGATATCGTTAGGATGCCTCAAGTTTTATACAGTACTCAGATAAGGGAGTGGTTCAATTATATCAACGTGAAAGTAGATATAGATGGCATATTAGGAAGAAATTCTTCCCTATGAGGATGGTGAGACCCTGGCACAGGCTGCCCAGAGAAGCTGTGGCTGCCCCATTCCTGGAAATATTCAAGGCCAGGTTGGATGGAGCTCTGAGCAACCTGTTTTAGTGGAAGGTGTCCCTGCCCATGGCAGCAGGGGTGGAATGAGGTGGTCTTTAAGATCCCTTCCAACCCAAACCATTCTGTGGTTCTGTGAAAGAGGGTCTGGACATAATCAAGTTGTGCTTTATCTGATGCTCACATGACTTCATGACACTCTGGGAAGACAGACAGTCTCTTTGCTCTGCTAAAAATCTTGGAACCACTCATCCTGGGAACACTGAGGGACAAAGGGCAGTATAACATGCATGAAACTCTTAACGTACTGTGTAATGCGTTAAGGCACTACCACAAAATAAGTAATATCCCAGTGATGCAGAATGATTCTGCGCTCATCACCTGTACGAAAGCCAGCTCTACAGATTTGAGGTTTGGTGGTGGGTGGTGAGTTCAAGGTGGTACACATCACCTATTTCTGACCTGCTGCAAAAAAGAGCAACTGGTGACTCCATGAAAGCAACTGCTCTTGCCTAGAAATAACTGTCTCAGGCAGCCAAAGGGAGGATTGTTTGCAAAAATCTATTACTGTTATTTGAAAGTTAGAACTAAGTGACTGTCTCAAACGATCGCATGTTCCACATCCTTGCAGTGATGGATTGTCACTGGCTTTGAATCACAGTCCAAAACCTTCCAATTATAAAGCTTCACTTTAACAATGTGCTAAAAAGAGGAAAGAAATGACAAATTTGAGGACCTCTCCTGACTCCAGTGATAATAAAGCTGTTGATCTGCTGTAATTCATCAGAGCAGTTCAGCATAATCTTACGTTTAAGCTTTCAGTCTGGCACAGTGATTTCAATGGAAGATGCATTTTATTAAGTGCACCCACTTAAGTGCTTTGCTGGCTCCCAGCTTGACACAAATGCCTCTTGAAATTACTGTCAGGGTATTTCTGCAAAAGAAATCAGTGACTAAAAAGTCATATAAACTTTGAAGTCTTCAGGATGCCAGAATAAGATTTAGTGTGACCATGAACATTCTTTTCTTGGGAATTCATCTTCAAGTCCAAGAAATGGAGAAAAAGTATCTTCATTATAGTTATAAGATCTTATTTTTAGATCAAAATCACTATCTGTTGAAATAAAGGCAAATTAAAAAAAAAATATAAACTAAGTTACATTATTTAGGAGTTTGTTGGGGGGGTTATGTGGGGTTTTGGTGGGGTTTTTTTGTTTGTTTTTTTGTGGGCTTTTTTTCCCATACATTTGGAATATCAGAATAACTTGTCTTCAGATCAAAGCATCGTTCTAATCAGATATTCGTTATACATTTCCCTTCTAAGCAGCGTTTTGTAAAGTCATTTAAGAATGAAAAATAGGTAATAATCACAAAATGAAATCTTCTTTATAAAGATGTTTCCTAAGCTAGGATCACATAACTGGCAGCTCAGATCACTGCAAGACAAAATCATAAACAATTCTCAACTACTTGCATCCTTAAGCTTGTTCCCTCCTATCATGACTGTTTGCTGCTCCTCCGGATGCTTCTTGTTTCAAACTTAGTCTTTCCTGCTGAGAGATGGAAAAATATACCCTGTTTTTTTCCAGCATGATTTGATGTCTAAGCCATTCTTGGGAATGAGCAAATATCTTCTAATTTGTGGTAATCAGCAGAAATCCAAAGCTAAAGCACATCTCAGGAAAGGCAGAATGTATTTCTAAGGACCTCTCATACAGTCGTTTGTGTACAATGCAGCTAAAGAATTTTTTGGCTTCTTTATCACCTATTCAAGTAAAATGTTGAATTATATTTGGGTTGTTTTGCCTATTATTTGGTTGCTACGCACATAATTCAAATATGTACATAATGTAAACACTTCAGATATTTTGTTGCGAAAAATAAGAAATACTATTGAGTAAACTACCTATTTTAGTTACGTACACGAGGAAATATTTTCAAAAGTTTATTTCTCTGAAGAGGGTAAATTATTCCAAATACCTGTGAAGAAGTAGGGAGGAAATTTTGGAAATTGTATATTAAAAATTCCATGGCGCTTGATGTTGGTGTTGTAAAAAATTGTTTTGAAAATTCATTTTTGTTTAAAGTAAATAGAAAGGTTAATACAATGCAGAATTTGAAAATAAATATTTCATTTTGGGATGAAAAGCAATTTCGAGTTTGCTGTTAATTGACATAGGGATGCTTGTTGTAAGAAAAACCGTTTCACTCTTCTCTATCTCCACAAAAAAAAAAAAAAAAATTCCCTTCTCTTCCCTGTGTTCTGTATTTTATTTTTGCTGCAGGAAAGCCATGCTCTGAGTTCTGTAACAGAACACAGTGCATGAGAGCAGGTGCAAATGAGACAAGGAAATAGGCTGGTGAATTGTCTAATAACCTTAAAAGAAGGTCTGTTTTAGAGGTTAATACACGTAAAATAGCCTCTAGGAAATCTCAGAGCAGTGATTATGCTGCCTAAGGGCCCAACGGTGAATGCATCTTAGTGAGTACTGTCTTTAGCTGCAGAGATTAAGTGATTTTTTTCTGGCTCCATTGGGGTGGTGTGGGGTTTTGTTTAACCATCATCTTTCCAATTTGAGACATAAGGATTTTCATCGGGATCGGTCACAGTGGTTGTGAGGTTTAAATGGAATGGGAAACAAAACATCAAGGTAGTGATAAGCCAATGTTTTCAGACATAATTTTCAATCCTCTCTCCAAAAGGGAAGAGTGTACAGTGCAGGAGGGAGTTGGATACTCACTGGGTTCTTCTGTGCCCCTGAGCCTGTAAGTAGGTGATTAAATGGTCCAGAGCATTTCAGGTCATTCAAGGGCTGTGCTTCTGATTCTTCCTTTCCAGCATGTGGGCTGATGCTAGTAACATGTGCACAGCTGATAGCTGGCAATACCTTGCTTCTCTAAATAAATAATCAAATTGATCTTTGGACAAGAGGTGCAACGGAAGCTCCTTACATTTTCATTTCAGAGCTGCATGTTTTTCACTGATGTAAATTCTAAACTTGGCACCACAAGTACCCCATTTGGAGGTCCCTTGAATTCAGTTAGGGTCAATGAATTTAATTGGGGGTCTGTTTTCCAAGTATGACACACAGGTAGGTTACCTAGCTGGGGGGAACTTCATAACTGACACCCATATACTTTTATGTTCATGATATAGGTGATGAGTGTTCATATGGAGGGATCTTGGCCAATTAAGCTCAGGCAATGACATACAAGCACAAATGAAAGCAGTTTGCTAACTACAACCCCATCACTGCAGTTCGCCTGGGCCTTTGGATACCAAACACTGTAAAACTCAGCATGATTTCAGTAAGTAATGTCTGACTGCAGTTCAAGCAACAATTGGAAAGGAGGTAGCTTGTGATCACTCAAAAATCAAGTTTTGCTTCCTTGCAATTTTTTTCCAAGCACAGTAATAAATTCTGTGTTTGAACGAATACAACCTTTTTTTTTTTTTTTCCCCCTACGGAAATTACAGCTCTAACAAGGAAATAACCTTAATATGTTTCTCTTTCGACTGGCTTGAGTTTCACAATAATTCTCACAAACACCTCTGCTGTTTTTAAATACTGAATTTTTCCCATTGTGTAAGATTTATTATTCTGACCTAGGAACTATGTAAGATCTGGAGAGGTACAGAATTCCAGCAGCTCAGATTACCTCAATTTTTTATAAAAGTGGTCACCTTTAAGCAGTTGTTTGTCACATCCCTGGAGTGGTGACCACTCGCAGGCTTTGAGCTGGGGATACTTTGCAGGTGAATCCCTTTGCATCTATTGTCTTAAATGGCCTCAAGCTCTAGTTTTATTTTTTTTTTCTTCCTCTCTGCAGCTGACTTACACCCTTGCAGTTTAGGGATGCAGGACTGTGTTACAAGATGCTGGACTGAGTTTAGATAATTCCATAATGATCTTTCTGTTTCGTCCAGGCCCAGTTTGGTGATACAGCATTTAACACAGAGCACCAGCTAAGAACAGGAGCATGTTCTGCATTGACCATTCAACCTCATCACAGTAGTACTTAAATATTTTTTTTTAATTAAAAATGTTGCTGTTTATATGCAGCTTTTGGCAGCTTCAGTCTCAAGTGCTAGACTCAGCCACAGCGTTTTGTAGCATTCAGTGGAATTGCATAAAATTCAAATCAATAAAAACTGGCACGGTGTGATACATGTGGTGTTTAGTAAACAAAGCAGATGAGGTTGACCTGACTGAAAGCTGTGATCAGCACAAACACGCTGAATACAAAATGTGGTGTTGATTGGTGGCAGAGCAAGGCTGTATGTATGTGCATTTATCCAGCTATTTTGGGAAGATCTAATCTTTCTTTAATAATTACATGATCCAAAACTCAGTATCACATTTGTACAGCCTTCACATTTGTTCCCATGTTTAAAAAATGAAAATAAAAGAGAGATACATTTATACTCTGAGATCCTCTCAGACATCACTGCTTTGCTCAAAAATTATTGAATTCACTTCTCTGCTCTTGTCATTTATAAATTCCCTGAAGAGAAAAAACAGGGCGACACAAAGAATTTTTTAAAAGCTAATAAATTGAAGATGAGCTTTTAGCTGGTGTTGGGTGGAAGAGCATTACAGCAAAAATCCTGTTAAGTAACCTTGTCAGGCACTGATATTACAGAGAAAAATCCATCAGGCTTATTTCAATCCCTTTCTTTCTCTCTCTCTTTTACTTATAAGCAACCAAAAATATGGAACATAGATACAGGTGGCAGCAAATCTTTGGCTCAACAAATACAACATTTGGCTAATTAAGTGTCTGTTTGTTTTCCTTACTATTAAGTAAGGAAATTTTTGTCATTTAGGACAAAAGAACTACGGAAAAGGAAATGAGAATACAACTCCAGCTTATGGAGATCGGCAGCCTGACATCTCCCATGCCTTCAAGAGTCCACGGCAGTGTTTATTTCCTATCCAGAGCTGGGACTGAGGAACTTAAAGCTAATGAAGTGCCTAGGAGAGTAAAAGCGTTAATTATGTTCTAAGGGAAGATATGTGTCATGATATCAGTTTTATAGGCTGGGACCTGTGAAAGAGCAGCCAGGTGCTATGGACAAGTTCCTATATCAGGTCAGTGGAAAACAACATTCTTCACTCCCATCTATTAATCTCTTTAAACTATCCAAATTCTGCTAATAAATGTCTTATTAACCAAAATACAACACCAGCTGATTTGCCAGGACATTTGCTATGAAATGATTTTTTAGCCTGGATGCATTTGCTAAGTCTGTGAGATTGTCACTTAATATAAAGACAAAATGAAATGTTACTGTGATGTCTGAGGAATATCTGCCAAACTGTCCTTAAGCTAAGGTAGCTAAATATTAACCCAGTTCAAATTGTTTTCTGCTGGTTTTTGTTATTTTTTTTTTTTTTGTCTTCCTGAAAATTAGATTATCTTTTCTTGATATTACCCTTAAAAGCTCATATCTAGGTAAATTTTTAACCTACGTTCTGGTGATATAGGTAGGAAATGGCAGAAGAATAGAACTTGCTTTCCAGGAAAGCAACAGAGAGACAAATCCGGGTTCTTAGGCTGATCTGAAAGAGGACTCAGATGACTTTGGGCAAATCCAGGCAATGAACTTTAAAGCATCTTTGACCTACAACCCCTAGAGATTTTTAAACTTTTAATTTAAAATTTAATTTTTAAACTTTATAAACTTTTTTTTCCCTGAGTGATTTTTTTAATTTTACCTACAAGCAGAAATGCCTCAATCTTGTAAAGACTAAATATCCCATGAATGGTTTTGATTTAAAAAGATTGCAAATAATATATAAACTCAGCGGTTCTGATTTAATTATACTTACTTAACTATTCTAAGTGGAGACAATATTTTTTTTAGTATTAGGATATCTGTACTATAAAAAATGTGTGGTCCTTTCTCTTAGCAATAAAAGTTATCTTTCAGCACACAACCTTCCAGGCTCCAGTGTACACAGTAAATGAAATTTGAATGATTGTACTGTTATCATATTATGATATTAAAGGATGGATGGTAAAATCTGAAAATTTTTCACATCCTAGGAGGAAAACCTCTGTCAATGTCTACATGCATTTGCATAAATTCAGGTGAAGGATGTCAGAGATAAAAAGAGAACAGGAGGGGAGATGGATAGCAGGAGGTCTGACCCATCACTCCCTCCAGTGAAAAACTTGGTGACCATGGACAATTCTCTTTATTTTCTCTCTTTTATCCATTTTTACCTGATCTGACAACTGGTTCCTTTCAGTTCACTGACAGATGCCAACATTTAGTCATGCTCATCCAGTCCTACATCACCCATGATCTTCTGGGGTTATCCAGAATGGAAGTGGAGGAACATCATGTTCAGTTGGCAAGATTTAGAAAGAAGAGAGGCCTGATGACAGGATGTTATCCAGAAACCTGGATGTCATCTGCAGGTTGAAAATGGATTTGTCACTAACCAGGTCAACAAAATGGAAGAGATTCATTCAAATATAATGTGGCAGGATGGAGCTAACAGAAAACAAGGACAGAGTAAATGTTGTAAGATATTATCTTATGAGACACAGGAGGTTTTAACAAAACATTCTACGTTAAGATGTTCTTCCAGCAACTATTTTTATCTCTGTGCTTTTGAAATCAAGCTCCATTAAGTTTTCATGAATCTCAGGACAAGTGCTGTGTTCTGCCAGGAGCTGTTACCTAGGAAATGGTGTGTAAAAAAATAAAAATCTGGACAGGGATAACTACTTCCCATAGCACATCACACTTTGTTAATTTATGAGAGGGTTTTGGTCTTTACCCAGAGTTAGCTTACACCATCTTTCCAACTCCAATAAGTTCAATGCCAAAGCTTTATTTTTCCCTTATGAAGGGATGAGGCTGGATCTTTGCTAGTTGTTTATAAACACATATGGAAATTGAATTTGAAAGTCAAATATGCTTAGAACAGCACTGTTTGAAATATATAAAAGGGAATTCAGTTTTGCTACCCTGGTCATGAAGTTCTGCAAGATTGAAGCTTTGATCAAGTTAGGTCTGTGATAAAGGGTTCTGAAACTGGTAACTAGCTGAAATACGGAATGCCCCCAAAATGGTATGGAAAATAAAGAAAGACTTCTCTTTTAAGTGCTGGAAAACATCTCAAACATGACTTCAGATGGGTTCCTACTGTGTCACCTCAAAGAAGGTAAGTTACTTAAAATGGTGTTGAAAATGATTGTGAAGCACACTGCCCACAGAATAAATGCAGGGACTGTGGGCTTAATTCTCACACCTAATTTTGACCCTTTTGTCATTGTTTCCAGTCTATGAGACTTTTCTAAAGAGTTCCCAGCAGAAATGTTGTTTTCTAAAATCTGGATGTACTTTGAGAAAAAATAGTTTTTGTAATTATTTTAGTTTTTACTTGAGAGGGATACTGTTGAAGCCCCTTTTCTGATACCTCTGCAATTACATTCTTGTTTTCTTCTACTTTGTAAACTTTTTTTTTTCTGCATGTAACACTACAATTTGGAAATTTGCCGAATGTTTTTGACACTTTACAAAAGCACTTTGAAATCTTAAATGAAAAAGTCATGGATAAACTACTTCCTCCCCAATCCTACTGACTCTTACCTCAGTGCTGTCCTTACGGGTCATCATCTCAGTGACCGCTTTGGACCAGGAGCAGATCCCTCAGTTGTTGCTAAACCAGTAAGCCAATCAGGCAAAAGTGAAAAAAAAAAAAAACAGAAAAGAAAAAAAAAAATAGATGCAATAATTAGATACTGTGCCCACCCTTGTGTGGTTTGCAAACTGATATTATTGTCTCCTGTCAGGAGCAAGTTGTGCATCAAAAAGCAACTCCAAGCCATGTTGCCAACGCAAGAAACTCATTATCCTCTGCCTAAAAGCAATTCAGCGCATGCAGTCGAGAAAGTTTTGCAGTCAAACGTAGTGATATGAGTGCAAGGCAAGAGCCTGAGGCATTGCTTGGAAAACTTCAAACAAAATAAGAAGGGAACAAAAAAGAAAACAGATGATGGAGGTGCCATGTTAAAAAAAAACAATCCTACATGAGTGTGTAGTCTGCCCCAGCCTGGAAATATTCAGCAAACTGTTTAAGTTATGCCCAATTCTCTCAAAGACAGTGGGATTTAGACACAGCCTTGAGTGTTTTAGCAATCTTGGAAAACGGTAAATACAGGCTCTTTTTTTGGTCCTTGCGGAGGTTTAGGTTGGATATTAGGAAAAGGTTGGGGCGGTTGGGAACAGGCTTTCCAGGGAAGTGGTCACAGGACCAAGTCTGACAGAGCTCAAGGAATGTTTGGACAACACTTTCAGGCACGTGCTGGGATTCCTGGGATTGTTCTGTGCAGAACCAGGAATTAGTCTTGATGATTCTCGTGGGTCCCTTCCGACTTCTTTGATTCCATGATTCCATGGTGCTGTCATCCAGCTCATGATCAGACTGGAGCATACACTGAGTTTAAATCAGAAAATTAAAACTCACAAAGATTAATAATCATACATTTCAATTACCTTCATCATCTGACAAGGTTAAAAGAAACATTTCATTGTTCTTGAGACAAATAAGAAACACAGCTTGACATCTTCTCATTTGCAGTGTATTATTTCTATTATTTCTCAGAGGAAAATTACCACCCATCAGGCTTGACACATAAAATGTCTGGGCTGGTGATTTTAGTGCAGATTGCTGGGAAAACAAGCATTGCAAACTTTTTTTTCTTCTGCAAATATTTAGGCTGATAATTCATTTTTAATCTGAAACCAGAATTTAAAAAAAAAAAAGAAAAAAAGAAAAAAGTGTTGTATTATCTGACAAATTCCATAGATATTTCAAATAGCTGTAAATGGAAGGAAGATAAAGCAAGAAGCAGATATCACAGCTGTGGAGCTGTACAATATCTATTATATGCCTTGCATAGGAGCCAGAAGAGAATTTTTCCAAAACTCAGATGATATAAAACTCAGAGCTGGTGTGAAGGAGATCTACGTGGATTGTGACATCTACTGGGAGACAGTAAAGGCCACAAGACCAAAGATTTCTGCTGTTTTGCTCACAAAAAGAAGCACGTCGTCTTCTTACATCACATCATTAAGTCAATGATGATAATTTCTGTCCAATCTCCACATAATAAGAATATAATTAAGCATTCCTCAATAGCTTTCAAAAGAAACTTTAAAAGACATGTGTTCCGTTTGGTTAAAGTTCAAATCCAAAGGCCTTCATCCAGTCTTACAAAATTAAATCCCTGGTAAGACATCTTTTTACTTTGGTGTGCTTGAGTCCCTATATTCCCTTCCGCATTTTGGGGATGACCCATTTCTGGTTGTGTTTCCAGAATTGTAGGCACTGCTCTACGATTAAGAGGAAGAGTCCTCCTGTTCTTTCTTCAGTGTCCTTCAAATCAAATATGCACTTGCCTTTAGCCATCTTTAGCTGCGTTGTCCAAAGTTTGTCTTTATCGCCTTGTAGTGTAAAACAAAATAAATAATGGGTCAGATGATCTTTATTAGGCATTTGCTAAGTGTTTGGGGCTGATGTTTTTGTTGTCCGTATACCATGGACGCACAAAGCAATTTAATTGCTATATTCTTGGCTTTTGCTTAAAAGTTTTATGTTGCTTTCGAAGGTTTAAGGCATAAGTTTCTGCTACCCTTCAGTCTAGAAACTAGAAACTTTTGGAATTCCCATCTGTGGTCTCTCCAGCTATCTTGAATGTCTAAGATGATAATCCTTGATGGGTTTAATATGGTTTTATTAATGTTTGGGAAAGGACTCAGGATAGATAAACTGTTTAACTAATTGGTTAAGTACAATAAGAGAGTACCTAGAGATCAAAACCAGGAATGTATGATTCGTTCAGCTTCCTTGAATATTAAAAATGAAGGGAAAAGACTCTACCGGTATAAATTAGCACTAACTCTGTTTGAGCAACATCAGTTCACATCAGTTTGAATCAATATGTAGTCTGGCCCTGTACGAGGACAGAATAAATGACTTTCACTCCAAACAACAAAAAAATGCCAAGCTACTTTCTTAAAGGGAAAGATGACTCCTCTGTGTGATCCAGTGCACTGCAAAGTGAACACCTGAAAAGAGAACAGGGTATTCAATACATCAGTTTGGTTATCCTGATGGATGTTAGTTGTGTTTCAGTTTTTCAAACCTCAAAGAGACAAAGATTGGCAACTCGCTGGCTTGGCTGTGACTCTTGTTTTTCTCTCCAATCTGTGATGATTTTGTTGCTATCTGGCACTTTATGTGTTTCCCTCATACTACTGGTTCCCTTCCAACAGTTTCTTCAAACACTCTGCACTCTTCTTTACAAGCTGCCACACTGACATCCTTCTTTTCATGAGCATCCCACAGTCCTGCATCTGCCAGGATCAGAAAGGGAATAAAAGGATTTAAAAAAAACCCCTGAAGGTAGAAAGTTACCTTCTTCTCCCTCCTGCTGCGAATAATGTGATTCTCTTCCACTCTCCTGATGTTCACACAGGGCATCACTCACAAGATTTGCAAAAGGTTGTTTATGTGGAAGGAAACAATACTTAAGTAATGAGGCACTTTCTCTAGCAAAAATAGGCACAAGTGATACAGGGACTATTTGTTCAAACAACACAGGGCAGGTTTCTTTGGAGTAAAAGTAATTAATCACTGGAACAACTTTCTTGAATCCTCCAGCAATGGTCTTTGTTAACCTTGGAAAACTGCAGCGACAAATGTAGAAGCACATGTATATGAAATGCAAATCTAAGTATGCTTTGGAAAGATAAGATAAATTGTTCAGTGAAGAATTACACTTGGAAAGTCTTGGCCTTTTGTTATTTTTTTTTTTTTTAAATTCTTGTATTCAGCCTATGCTTCTTGGGCCCGTGGGGCATTATCTGGGAATCTGCCACAGGTAAATCAGAAAAACTTGTTATTCATAGCCTTAAATTTGCTACAAGGGGAACTTTGTCTGTGCTGAAAAATATGCAGGGGCTGTGTAAATCTCAGTGACTGGAAAATGCTGGGCATACATGCTGAAAATGGCTCCTTCTGCCTTCTAGTGCAATTTTCCTGTGAATACCTGGATTTGTTTTCCTTAAAAGTTCCATCTATTGAAAAAACCCAACATGAAACCAACAAACAAACTGAAGAAGAATCTCAGCTTTCACTCAAGGCAGAGAGTAATTTTCTCTCCCTTAGGTGCAGCAGAAACCTTGAAAATGTCAACAGAGTAGAATAGAGAAATCAAAGGTCAAATGGATGGATGGTATTTTTGCTTTCCATCTTAAGTCCTTTGAGTCTACCAACCCCAGTTAGTTTCCATGAATTCCTTCTCCAGCACTAGGCAAGCAGGCTTTCCAACCCATCAGCAACGTGTACATATTTTATCATTATTGTTGCTGTATTATGGTCAGATCTAGCAGACCAGCCACTGCATAACTTGATACATAACACCTTGTTGTGGTCTATTTCTGCAGAAAGAATCCTTCATTTCTTTCCCCCACAAAAAGAAAAAAAAAGATTACAGAAGTTCAGGGAGACAGTTTGTTCGTAGCTTTAATTGTGCAGATTTTTTTCATATCTTAAGGTCTTTCGAAGAGGTAAGAAAGGAACTCACTGTACATTGCACACACAAACAAAGCCAAATATTTTGGTTCTGCTCCCAGAACAGAATCACCAGCAGTGCTGTGAAGCAGCTGGGAGCTGGAAGTGCAATCTTGGTGTACCAGGAAGCATACAAAGCAGCCCAGTTTGGGGTTCTAAATTCCTGGAGCTGAATCTGGAGCTGCTCTGAGTAACTCTGACAATCCAGGGCAGGTTTTTGCCCACTGAGGGGCTCATTACTGCAGTCATCTTTTCTCTCCTATAAATCTTCTGCTCTGCTGCTGCTTGTGTACTCTCTGCTTGCCCTTTGCCTCCCTCCTGTCTTAACCTCTCTATTTCTCTCCCCACCTTTTTTTTACATTATTTCTGCTTTGTTTTCTTTTTGTCCTTAAAGCCTTCTGCAGACAAGATAACAATTTACATCGAAAATAGGTGTTTCTAATGTAAGGGTACAGCTTGGCACAGACACTGGGACTGCAGATTGAGGACTGTAATAGAATATCTTCTACTTGACTCCAGTTTATGCTCTGACTGTATTTGTATTCACAACTGGTAAAAGTGGGGAAGGAAACCCTCCCATCTCCAGTCTCAGATATAACGACAGAGGACAGAAATAAAAAATTGAAAGTATCAAAATACACTTATATCCATTTCTATACTTTGAACATAGACTGATGCATTTACTGTTTGAGAGTCTTTAAAATATCCCAACTGTCTTTCATTAAATATTAAAGAAACATGTTCTTCCCTCTGACTTCCACACTGCCTATAAGACACAACCTAGGGTGTCCATGTTAATTGTAAACTTTTCCTGAGTTTCAAATGCAGGTACTATTTAATTTCTTTGTTTGTTTGTTGGTTTGCTTGATTTGTTTTTTACTGACTTCTGAAGTGTTTGCTACTGCACAGATGTGTAAAGCTAACTCAGTATGAACATATTTGGGAATATATCTCAATGTTACAGTTCTAAATACACAGCTATACCCACCTGCATGTCCTCAGCCTGCAGATGTTGACAGTGTCAGGCACTCCTCTGTGCTTGTCCCTTGTGAGGAGCATGGCTGGAGAAAGAGGAATGGGAAGGGATGAATGGGGTAGGAAGGACCCCTGTGACATTTATACCTCACAGTGCTCAATTTTTTAAGATTTTATTGTAGAGAAAGAGAGAAAAAAAAAAAAAAAGCAGTGAGCTCAAGGATGGGAACATCCAGAATCTTTGGCTTCATTTCTGTATTGCAGCTGGACTCAGGGTGCAGATTTTCTGTTTTATGCACCCAATACTTCCATCCAAACAGACAGAACCTCTCTGACCTTTATTAAGGAAAAGAATAAATATATATATATGGCAAGTAAAAAGTTCAAATCCAAGTCTTAGCAGCAAAAAAAACCCCAATTTTTCATCTAAAAGTAAAAAGTCTTTCAAAGCCAGGAAGAGATCTTGGATGGGATGTTTTACAATTTATATAGAACTAACAGATAGAAAAAACTCTTCTTCAACCTCCCAAGCTGTTGCATCTCCGCTGTCTATTTTCTCTGACCTTGACAACTTGAGTCTCATTTTGTTCAGCCATCACCTCCGAAGCTGTTGCATCTCCATTGTCTATTTTCTCTAACCTTGACAACTTGAGTCTCATTTTGCTCAGCTGTCACCTTTTTGTTTTGGTCTTTGCACTCTGTTCTATATATCTCTATTATACACTATTCTATGCATTTTTTCTTGTGCATCTGATAAGTCCTTTATATCAAATCCTTTCACTGTCACCATTCTACTGCTCTCTGTTATTAAATATTCAGGAATTGATTCCTACTTTCCTCCTGCTCGTTGCACATCCATCCATTTCCAAGCTATTCAGTTTGCAGATAGGTATGTTCATTCTTTTTTCCACCATGGGCAGATACTGCTTCCCACATACCAGGAGGGAACTGCCCTTTCTCTCCATTATCACAGTTCAAAACCTTCTTTGAGACTCACCTTTGCCTTGATACTTCTGAGAAATCTCGGTAGAGGTTCAGGTGTATAAGAAGTCGTGCCTCCCTTGCAGAACAATAAAACACTGATATTTCCCTTTACTTTCCAATCTGTGTCATAGTCATTTCTTGCTTTCAGTCTCCCGTTGAGATTAAAATAGGCTTTAGATCCACATTTTAAAAGTCCTTAAAGCCAGGTGCTGACATATGCGAAAGGTCATAAGTGTCACCGCAGAAGCGATGAGGATGGAAAAAAAATGGAGAGGTATCAGGAAGACAGCAAGTAACACGTCAGGGGCAGAGCTGGCAACTTAGTCCCTATCTTCTGAATCCCAGGACGGGTTTTCTATATGAAAAAAATCCTTTCTTGCTTATTAAATATGCTTTAGAACTGTGCATTGCATCTCCTTATATTATGCTGTGTGTGTGATTAGCCCAAAGTCACATTATTGGACTTTCATTGCCTTCCCTTACTGTCAGTAGAGAGATCTTTCCATTTAACCCTTTAGCCATGCTACATTGAAGCTAAATGGTGTTGTTCTGCCACTTTTCAGAGTCATACATTTATCATTACAGGAGTCAGAGGCAAAAATAAACAACTTACTCCTTTAATCAATACAGTAGAAAAATTTCTTAATGCCACATTCGCCTTCACTCTTCCTGCAGTTCTCTTCATGCTCTCAGAAGTGCCAAACTTCTAGGGATTTCTTACCCATGTAACTCTTCTCTTCCCAGTGCCCTCACTTCGCTTATAACAAAGACAGATGTGTGTTGACTACTGCGAAGCTGCTCAATTTCAGGTGTAATGTCTTATTTATCCATTTATTTTATTTTACTTGCAGCTACTGAAGTGTCCATATGGGCAGTGCCAGAATCTGACGTTGGCTGTCTTGATCTTGAAGCATTTTACCAGAATACACATAGTGGTAAACTTTTATATTTTCAATTTGCCAGTAATCCAAGTTTATTTGAAGAAGTTTGAGTTGGAATTTAACATTATCATCATTGTTGATATGCATACAACAGACCTTAAATCATAGCAAGCATTTTTATTTGAAAAACTTTCTGATGAAGTGCACTTACTCTGTGTTGTAACAAGAGCTGCTTAAGATTTATAACATCTGTGAATGGATGAATTTTATTATGTCTTTTTAATAACAGGATAGATTGGGCAGAAGGCAGCCAGCCAGCGCTTTTTGATGTACATGCTTAGTGAGTTCTATGTGCCCTGAGACCTTACCACTTGATTTTACCTTTGGAACCGTTGCAGTACCTCTGCCCCATAGAGACTGATACACGTAGAGAAAGTCGTACCACTGATTTAAGGGTCTGAAAACACATTTAGATATCTACCTTCAGGGGCTGAATTTTATCGAGAACAACATGTCCTTTGCAAGCTGTGTTTCGATGCCCAGGATGTCATACCACACTGGCACTCAGCTGGTGTAGACTGGAAGGGCCCATTAACTTCCCAACAGGGAGTTGAGCATTACAGAAGTGTGAGCTCTTAGAAATGATGCAGCTCAGGAGGACTGTCCATGCGAGTGTGAAAAGTAGACTTTTTTGGTAGTGGAAGGAGTGCTGGCAATTCGAAACTGTCAGTTTTAAACTCGGTTTCCCACCTGCTCTGTCTGCCCGAGTTATGACTGATTATAATCGTCCTCGGTACCAACCTGATGTGTAAAGGGCTGCATCATTTTATAGTCACTCACTGTCGTTTCCATCTATGGGGGGTTGCTACTACCTGTGGTGATGCAGTGCACTTCTCTGTGGAGTTCGAAATCATATGGAACCACTAGAGCTGAGTGCTATATGAAGACATAAAAGCCTCAAAAATTAACTGTGTTGCATTTGGATATATTTTATTAATAATGGCTGGGTTGGGTCCGAGATTACACACCTATAAAGGGCATAAGACACCTATAAAGAGAGCCTTAGGGGAGCACTTCCGATTACAAACATCTACATCCATCTAACACCAAGTGAGAAGATCCCCACAGCAGATCTCTAGAAGTTTGGCACTTAGGTTGCACTAAATGTAGAATTTCCACATGAATCTTAATACTGCCTTGAATGAGAAAAAAAAGTGGTTCAACTGGTACTCTGAATAACTTTCTTTTTAATCTGTCATCAATCCCATGCCAGCTGAAGCTGTTAATGTCTATTGCAAAATTTTTCCAGCAGATGTTCTATGCATTCTTTTCCTGGTTTAAGTTTCTAGGACCAATAACACCTGTGGCAGGTAATTTGTTCCACAGTTCTCTTTAAAGTTGCACTGTAGCCAATAACAGATATTCCTTAAGGTATAATTTTTCCATTATAAAAAACTGGGCAATGCAACAGAAAAATCTTACCTGTGGACAGTCACCAGCAATAATTTTACCTTAATTATATATGTAGTTAATCATACAAACAAATCAAAGAATTTACATTGAGGAAATCGAGTGAAAAAAATTGAGTGGCAGGAACTATTCTTCTTTTGCATGAGGCAATGCTTTGCTTGTCTTCATTATAGGTTGATGAGATCTGCCTTAAACACAGAGGGAGTAGATAATTGCAACGAGTTATAAATTGAATATGAGTCAACAATAGAGGGAGTAATAAGAGAGCACAAGTGGGAGAGCAGCTGTTAGTGTGTGTGAATTTGAATGGCTTACATATCAATTTGGCTGATGTTGAACTAGTTATGAGCTGTCCATGCTGACATTACTGAGCAGAACTGAAGAGCAGAGCTGTTTCATCACACAAATCGATTTTGCTTGGTACCTAATACACAGTTCTGCATCTAAATAACAAATGTTCAGCCATTACTTCATTTTCTGAACATTGTTGGGGACCAGAATAACTTCAGTAGAATCATAACTTGGACCTGTTTTGAGAGCCCTTCTGTTGAGTTCTGACCAGGGCTAATTTCAGGCTATGAAACACACACATATGTGGAGATTTGGTGCTGGGGAAAAAAAAAAAAAAGATGGGTAAAGCTAAAAATGACCATAACCTAATATAACATAATGACCAAAGAGGTAAGAGTATAATGAGGGATGTCGGGTCTTATGATTTGACTAATCCATGAGACTGTTTAGATGGCTTTAAGGAAAATGGAATTAATCTAGCAGCAGCAGTAGTCATGAATAAAACAGATGTCCACATGGTTCATTTTAGTCACAGTCTAGATGATGGGGCAGAGAGAACCTTCAGCAAATTTGCAGATTATTCTAAGTTATGGGAAGAAGTTGAGATACCAAAAGGTAGAGTTTCAGACCAATCAAGTTTGATAGTCTGGAGGACTGAGACAGGAGGCAACTTGCAAAGTTCACCGAGGGGAAATGAAGTTCTGCACATGGGTTGGAAAATGCTCTAAAATCCTGCACAGAGCTCTGAAAAACCTGGAACTCACTGCTGGAAAGAGTCTAAGAATTACGGTGAATGGAATATGAGCCGAAGGTGAACTCTCATCTTGAGCAAAAGCATTTGTAAGGTTCAGGCCATGTACTAGGAAGAATTTTGTCCAACAGAAAGATCATGCAGCACAGGAAGAGATTACTCAGAGTCTGAAATCTCCACCCACAAATTCTTCAGACTTGGCTAGGTAAAATTACCAGTTATATGGTTCATGGTTGCCCAAAGTCCTGCTCTGATCCAAAGGCTGAAGGTCTCTAGAGGCTCCTTCCAGCCAACATATATATGATTCTCTATCTAAATTGGGCTCTGCAGCTCTGAGTTAAAGATAGAGGCTTTCTGAGCTAATGCAAGTCCCCAGACCCTCACATTTCAGCTCTGTGCACTGATCTCAGCTCATGTTCTGGAAGCAGAGCAAGGCTATCCTCATTGAAGCAGGATTATTAGTTCAAGAGCAACATTATGCTGACACAACTGCTGCATTTCTACATCAAGAGCTATTTTGTTTGTAGTTAAATCGAGTGTCTCTGTAGAGCACTGATGGAAAAAGGTTTTAAAACAAATAGCAGACATTTTGGTCCACACTGAAAACAGCAATTTCAGTACGCAAAGTCTGTGAAGCACTACATTTGGTGTAGTAAAAGAAACTAGAATTTTGAGGCAGGAGCAAATTTATGTAACTGTATTATATATAATTATTGTTGATGAAGTTGGTTTTGTTCTGGTAGAAGCTAAAAGCTTAAGTCAGCAACTGGATGCCACTGTGCTGGCTGGTCTTTGTACCTATCGTGAGAAGTCAGCTTCTGCTCAAAAAAGAATCTCACCCTCTACATGGAAAAAACAGTAACTTAAGAAGGGAAACGTGAGAAAATAATGTTAGAATAAGGATTAGTCCTCTAACCAATAATCCCAGCACACCCACAGCTAAGGCTTAGTCCAGTGTTTTATAGAGATTAATGGGGAAACGAGCTTGAAGGAGTGAATTGAAGGTGGACAGTGAGGTTTGGTTATGCCTGAGAGAGCACAGGAGGACATATCAAAAACATAAAAAGGGAGCAAAGACAAACAGATTCTGAAACTGGTGGAGCAGGGTTTCACATTGGTCTAGCTCAGCAGTTTGCACAAGATGCTTTCAGCCTGCCTTCCTAACTCTTATCTATGCAAAGAGTAAATACATAAATAGTATTTCACACTAGGTTCTTTTTATACTCAGTATGGGAAATGTACATTTCTACATTATGATTAATTCCAGGCATCTGTGTTAAATTGAAATTATGAGGAGTGGAGAGACACTGGCACAGGTTGCCCAGAAAAGTTGTGGCTGTCCCATCCCTGGAAGTGTTCAAAGCCAAATTGGATGAAGCTTGGGCTAGTGGAAGGTGTCCCTGCCCATGGCAGGAGAGTTGGAACTGGATGATATTTAAGATCCCTTCTAACTCAAACCATTTTATGATTATATGATTACCAGCTACCTTTTTAGACTTTATTTAAAGCAAATAGGACAAGAATTATTATGCTTCTTATGTTAATCTGTGAAGGGAAATCTTTTCCTCCCAGTCATTCAGCTATTGTCATATTCCCTGTTTGATGAAGCAGGGTCATGGGCTTTTGGTTGGCTGCACATTAAACACTGTGAAGCACAGTTTCCAAGTTCTGAACTTGCCATAAGCAAGAGATGCAACTTCTGTTGCTGCCCCCAAAGGCTATTACAACATCCAGCAAGATGACATGGGCAAATAATATTTTGTACCACAGCGTATGGTAAATTCTACATTATCCTCAGAGGAACTTGCAGAATATAAAGTTTAGTGAAGACCTTTAGGGGTACAGCCTGTCTAAATCTTTATTTAACACACAAGAGCCCCCTGACTGAATGAGTATGGAAACCACTTCCGGGAAGCTCAGCTGTTTATCCATGATCCTATGGGGGAGTTCTGAGTTTTCAGGATAATAAAGATTTTAAGCATGTGAATGCTTCCTTAACTTCAAAGTAATTACTCTTACTTTTCAAGTTATACACAAAAGCTTAAAAGCTTAAAATCTTATGTCATTCACAGGTCATCTCAGAAAGAGTAACCACTGTACGAAGCTTTACCTTGGAGACAATTCTCACAGAAAGTAGGATAAGATATAATTTATTTCTGCATTGCTGCTTGAGCAGACAGTGGAGAAGTTGACTGCATGCTGAACTGCTGTAGTATAATAAAAAGACTTCAGAATACTTTAGTGACAGAACTCAAACACAACATTTATTGTCTTAACCATCTGCGTTTCTGTTGCTGATTCCTATTTACCCTTCAGTGTGTGTTTTCACACCTCTCCAGGACTTACATTTAGAGTCAATGGCCATGCCTAACACCTTTCTGCTGCAAAAAACCATGTGCATGTCCCAGAGGAGAGATACTCTGAGCTCCTTGCAGAGATCCTTACAGCATCATATAAAAATCTGGAGTACAGTTCCAGAAGTGCAGTGAGATCACTTACACACTTCCCAGAAAGCACCTCTAAGTGCTTGTCGGGCCCTTACCACGCACTCCAGCTTCCTCATGAAGAATACATCTCTAAAAACACCTCACACAAGACTCCTACCCTTTTCATTTCCTAGACTGCTTTACACACACACACAACACTGTACCTTCCAGGACCCAGCTCTCCTGCAGAAGAGAAGAATCTCCTGACAAACTTTTACAAGGGTGAGACTGATTATGGATGTATTTACAGCTGGAATAAAGCTTTGGAGCAGCCCCCCAGAAAGAGATGTCTGGCAAATTCAGTGCAGCAACAAACTCCAGAGGCTTTTCTCTCCCCTTGACATCTGTTTATTGACTTTTATGATAAAATACTCCATATTGAGGGGCCCCATGTGCCAACACTCTTGGCTGACTAGAGATTTTGTTTGCCAAAGAGCTCAGATTTGGTGGGCAAGTAGAAAAGTCAAAGCCAAAATAGGCAGCTGGTTGATGGTCAGGATCACGAGTCTTCCAAAGTTAGTGTAAGAAGCAAGAAATAGGATGAAACTAAAATTTGTCCCGTAGCTAAAATGTGGCATAGCAGGGTATCGGTATGGTGCCTGCGGGCCCACTCTGAGGTCCTAAATCATCAGCTCCCGGATGATCCTGGATCTCCCCATCCAGATGTCTGCACAGAGGAGAGAATTAGGTCACTTGGGGTAAGATGCTTGAGAGAATTCACAGATATTTTCGCAAGAACATATTTGCCTAATGCACACAGGAGCACTCCAGATGGCAATTTAAAGTGTTCCAAAGATTCCCTCCAGCAGTTCCTGCTGTACCTAGACCAATAGGAATGGTTTGTATGCTTATAGGTGTTAAGTAAGTTCTGAATGAGAAATCTGACCATCCCACAAATCTCTGAAGGAAGTCTTGCTGCAGAATTGACCATTATCCATAGATAAGAAACTTGTAAACAATCCATAAAATGTTCCTGCAGATACATACATGGTTAGGAGAATTTTTTTGCACATAATTTAAGATAATCAGTAATAATGCGTCATGCATATGCTAAAGAGGCATATGGCTGACTGTATAAGAGTTCAGCAGAACACTAGTTTGGGAAGTTTTTGCCAGTGTAGCTGAAGGATTTCTGCATGGACTCCTGCAACAGAAGCTGTCTATAACTTTTTGAAGGATTTTTTTTTCAGTATTATGCTTGTTCTCATGCATTCTGAAAGAAAAGAAAAAAATTAAGTCTTCTTTAAACATGATTTCTCACTAGAGGAAATGTGGGAAAAAATTCGTGATGTATGAACGGAAAGAGTTGAAAATGAATAAAAGAATATTAAAAAGTGTAACCAGATGCTCTACCGAAGACCAACAAAAAATCTGAGTCCATTAGGGATGCAAGGGCATGAGCTCTGGTCTAACTTTGTGGCTGGACGTGCAGTCAGTCTTGACAAAGGCAGGCAAAGCTTGGGCAGAGCAGAAAAGAGTTGTCTAAATGAGAAAAGGTGAACACTGGGGTTCTCTTCAATTATCAGACCTGAATTTGCTGAATCAGGGCCTTGCCCATGAACACAAGTTTTGCAGAGAGACATTATACAGACTTTACATAGACAATGTAGTTAAAAGACGAACGGAAACACGGACAAGCCAAAGAAAACTGTGAAAAAGTAACTTTTCAGCCATGTCTGTGGGTCATCCCATGTTCATTCTGGTCTGAGAATCGAGTAGTTCAGAACAAAAAGTGCAGCTGTTGACTTACCTCGATGCAGAAACTTGGTGATACCGTTTTATGCTACACTTCACCTGATTTTTTAAATATCTGATTTTTAAAATATCTATATTTTTTAAATATATTTTTAAAAATCACCTGATATTTTAAAGCAATTCTTTGCTGCAAAGTTTTTAATAATTCTGCCAGTAAATGAAATCTCAATCAGAAAGTATGTCATTATAGCCATATTCATGCAGGAGGCCTTTAAATCATCACAAACCACTTCCATATGTGCTGTATACTGGAAGACAGCACAATTTTCCAGTTTTTAAAAGAGGATAAAAAGACTTTTCCATGTAAAAATCTCACCTTTAGTTTTCAGAAAACATCAGATATACATAAGTGTTTGCTTAGACACACAGGACCCCATGAGCCTAAATTTGACCAAGCCTGTAGAATTTTTTTAATTCATTTCAATAGATTTCTAATCTTATGTAGCTAGGTCTGGTAGGACTTACAACTGTTACCTTTGATGTCTGACCTTTAAAATCAACTTTTATATTGCAGACTGAATAGGGCCAGCAACTTTTGTTGTTCATAAAGTGCCAACAAAGAGGACAATCAATCTCATTGAAGCCCCTTGGGACTATTCTAATAATGATTAATGAATAAGAAGTGCAGATTCCATACAAAGATGAGCAAGGGGGTTGTGTACAACTGTAAGTTGGAAAGGACCTGGAATGGGTAGAATTCATGGTAACTGCTACAGTGCTTGCAACACACATTCACAGATCAGAATAAGAAATGTTGGAGAAAGATGCCACTAACTGGATAGCGGAAGAAAAGACCTTGCTTATTAAATTGAGAATAAAAGAGAAAATGTCTGATGTTAAATGTTTAAGACATGTAATTTGCCTTGACTATGACCTGCAGTCATTGCTGGAAACACGAGTAGCAAACTGGACTAATGTTGAAACAAATTATATATTTCCTTGGGAGGAAGAAAGGATTCTGAAGGAATGCTTTTGGGATGAAGAACCAGTTGATGGAGATCAAAGCTGTTAAGGAACACGAGATCTAAAAACATCTTGCATGGTGGGCAGATGAAGCAAAAATGTTTTACAGCATAACACACAAATGGTCTCTATCTGAAATGATGGAAGTTCACTTTATGTTTTTTTGAGAAACATAGGCAAATTAATAAGGGAAAGCACATACTGCACCAGAAAAATAATGGCAAAATCTGAAACAAGATAAAAGCACAATGTCAGATTTACCAAAGTGACTGCTTGTAACTTCTGTAATTTGCTATATTCCTGTTTCAGCTGTGCTTCATGAAAGAAAAAGCTATTTAATGATTCAGGAAGGGGAGAGGGGCTATTGCATGACTGTTTTCTATATGTGACCTGAAGCAATAGGGCTGGAATGAGGTAGAGGTTGATTCTTTGAACTACTGCCTGAATATTTTTGAAGTTTAAATCAAGAACCTGATGGGAGGATGAGGAGGAAGTTAACAATCGATAAGGTAATGAACAGTATGATTTCCTGTGTTTATTGGAAAGCTGGAGGTAAAGGGCTGAGTGCAATCAGTGAAGCTGAGGAACATAGCTGTATGATTAGAATTACTATAAATATAATTACAGGGAAAACTGAAAATAAAAGCAAGATAAAACTGAATTGACTGGATCTTGGATCCAGTTCCAAAACAAAATGAGCAGTACATTTCTGCTGAGAGTCTCTTGGAGTTATCTACGGTAAGTATGTCCTCATTTAATCTAGTTGTAGTCACTCCATTTAGAGCCAGTGGAAAGAAATGGACTTTTCTAGGACACGATTCCTTTCATCCTAATGAAGACATCTAAATTAGGCCAGATGAATTGCACTCAAGCAGTGACTATGTCATCCCAATGAATACAAAGGAAATTTAAATGCCTGCCTCATATGTAGATATCTATATTTGTAGACATTTCAAGTCGGGTGATATGAATCTCATTCTAAGACTTTATTTAGAGTGGCACAGGAGGGCGGTAGTCACAAGATGCAGTAAAGAAAAGGCAATTGGCTAAGAAAGGATTCTTAAAATAAGACAGCCAGACACAAAGACTCAGATCCGAGTGTTGGTAAGAAGCTGTCAGATTAAAAAACTGAGCATCACCAAGTCAGAAGAGCTTCTCTCTCAAGTATGGACTTCAGGCAGAAAATAAAAAGTGTTAAAACATGTCCATGTAAAAAAAAAAAAAATAAAAATTTCACTTTCTAATGAAGTGTGTCCTAGATTATGCATGCAGTAAAAGAAAGGGAGAAAATATACTTCATCATAGGCTTTACACTTTGGTGAAAATGTTTATTTTATCATTTATGTTGGGACTAGCAAAAATATATCAGTATCTTCAACAAGAGCAGAGAAATAGCTGGGTACTTAAAAACATGAGCAAAAGACCAATTATTTTTGGTATTTTGGGACCTAATAACAGTCACCAAGGCAAATCTCAGAACTGTATAAGCTGGGATTGGATCTATGTTGCAATTTTTTTCTCAGTATCCTTCCCATAGGAAAATGTGGTACAAAGAGATGAAAACAGCCCTGGTAGTTACAGTGGTAATATTACTCAGACCAAATAAAAGTGAACATATGGAGTGTATTGAGAATATGCACTTTTTTAAGTCTTTCTGTTGATTTCGAGAATCACAAGATAGACATTGAATAAAGAAAAGAAACTCTGCTGGGAGAACAAATATTTAATTCTTTAAAAGAATAAGAAGACTCTAAGTAAAAAATCTGGAAGATTGTAAGGAGTTGTGGTTTTTTAAAGATATTCAGGAGCTGAAAACTCATTATAATGATAATTAAAGGAAATATGTCTGGAGATTCGTGCCTGCTTTTGACTTGTAAAGAGTTTGCCTCTATTAGCTCTTCTTAAAGCTCATATTCATCAGGCCTTCCATAAGCTCATATTCACCAACCATCTGGTATAACACAACTTGAAACAGATGAACTTAATTTAAATTAATTCTTTTCCTTCTTGGTCCAGCTTTTCCCACCCCCTGCCAGGATCTTCTTTAGAGGATACACGTCAAGCACAGGAAATCCACCACTGGGAAGAAACAGCTTCCTAATTCAATCTTTTGGTCTGTATAATTTCTCTTTCTCCGTTTCCCTCTCCTTTTCTCTCTTCTCCCAAGATGTAAAGCTGAGCCTTTACAAGAGACAAGCAGCCACCATATAGCAAAGAAATCTGGGAAAAGTGTGTGTAGCTGTCAGGCTCATATTAATATAGTCCTACTTTACTTGTTATATTTGTATTGGGGAAAAAAAGATACGAGCTTAAAATTTCTTTAATGGGAAAGGTTTCTTGAGATTGCATTTCATTAGGCGTTTGATGCAAACCAGATTTTCGACAGAAAACTAATACAACAGGACTTAATACCTTGAAAATTGAAGTGTAGAAAACAAATATACCTGTGGAGTGGTCTTCCTCTGGCAATGAGAACAATTCTGTGCTGCAGTAAGTAAAACCAGATTATTTCTCTGGATAGTCTTTATTGCAAATGTCTTCTCTTGTTTTGCTAGCAAATAGCTTACAATTGCTTGTGATACTCTACAACTCTGTTATGTTTATTATTCATAAGCCTTTGCCAAACAAATGCACTTTTAAGTAATTTCCAAGCTCTGAATCATTTGCTAACTGCTTTCAGAGGCTGTACTACAAAACCAGTCTGTCGCATACTGATATTAAAGGAACTTGTTCTACACTGGACTTGGGATCAAGCCATAGTCATTTGTCTGTGTATATTTTATTATGCTGGTTGCTCACACATTTTTTGAGACTTGATTAGGTGACAAACACTAAAAACAAGGAAAAAAAAAAAAGAGGAATGAATAAGAAATAATACGCTTTGCTTTTTTAAAGAAAACATGTTGATTTAATAGCATCTTAGAATTCAAGAACCTTTTTGCAACTTGAAAACGCATGTTCCGATACAGACAAATGACTAACAATACCTTATGAATCAGACAAATTGCTTCTCTTTCCTGCAATGAATTCAGAAACCATGGGAAACTAGAGCCCTATTTGGCTTTGATCTGGGAAATTATAAGATAGACAAACTTGAAAACTTGCAGCTTCGAAAACAAAACCCGCACAAAGAAAGAGATGCAGGACACAAGTAGAGTGAAAGTAGTGAGGACTTGTTCTACAATTCTATTTTGACTTACCAGCTTTATTTTGAGGATAAGGCAGATTTCTTTATGGAGCAGTAAATTACACGGAATGACAAAACAAGAGACATAGGGAATGTCATGAGGTGAGTAGACCAAAGAGAAGGAGAGCATTATAAGAGACACAAACAAAGTGTAGTGTGAGGGGAAAGCCTTCAGTGCAGGAGCAAGATGAACGAGGTCTGCTGGCCATCCAGGAATGAGTGTGGCAGGCGAGGTATCCTGCATCCTGCCTGTTGATGACAGACCTCCAGGTATTTCCTGAGAGCCAGTATCTTAGGTCCCTCTGCTGCAAAAGCTTAAAGGTAGTGGTAATGATGTGTCACCCAGGGTGATGTCAGGTGGTGGGAAATGTAAATGTAAGTGCAGAAACAATACCCTGTCTTTGGAATTATCATCACTTCTCCTGGATCCATAGTCTGCTGCTCATTTGTCCAGCCTGCACATTCTTTGGGTGCTCAGCTTCCCACTCGTCAGCTGCCCAAGGCTTCTTTCCCTGGGATAGTGGTGAATGTGGTGCAGAGGGAAAATTAGTGGACACGACCCCAAGAAGAGTTTTAAAAATTACACAGTATTCTTTCTTTCATTGGTTTCATTTTGTTCATTTAGGCAAAACACCAGACTGAAATAATTGTTTTTTTCTCATTATTCCTAAATCCTTTTATTAACTGCTTAATAATTTCTGGTTAATTCCAAAGTTTTTGTACTATTTTACTACCATGCCCCAAAGAGTTATACTTGGATTCATTCATGCCATGATCTCTCCGAGGGCAATAAAAATTTCAAGTAGCTCAGTAGGTCACAACAAAGGTTTTTGTGATGTGGAATGGTTGAACAGTGAAAACTTATGTTTATGAAACTGTCATTATTTTCTTACTGAAAGAAATGATTCAATGAGTCAAAATGCATGGACAGATGGGCCATCTGACCGTGTTGTTTTCATCAGATCCACCCTGAAGCAAGAAAAGAAAAGCTAATGGGTCATATAAAATGAAACAGTAAAGTCACATAAATGCAAGCAACATTTCTCTCTCTTTTAAGCCATTAATGTTGAACACCATAATGTATCAGTTCATATTTTTGCTTCAGTACGTTCAGAATCAAGTCTTCCCCTCACTCGCTTTGCTTTTTGGGATGCTCATGGATTATCAAATGATCTATAGAAGAATAAAATAGGTTAGAATAAAAAATATATATTGAATAATGAATCAAATATTTTGAACTAAATAATGTGAATCTTTTTAAAAGCAAAAGTTTTAAAAGCTGTAAATTCCTATAGCAAGGATTTCGGAGTATGACAGTAGTTAAAAGATTTTATATTTTCTTGATGCAGAAGAATAAACGTGTATACGTCTGTGGATGGAAACTCCAAATATTAATGGTAATGTTCCTTAAAAAATGATTGCAGGGAAAGTGGGAAAAAAAAGTAGTACACTCTGATTTGCATATCACAGATTGTATTTTGTGCATTATGTATGTTTGTACCTGTGCATGCATATTAATATGGAGCTATGTAATGAAAGAGTTTTGGTTAGCATTCTGTCTTCAGTGATGATATCTCTGTTCTCAAATCCATTGAATATCAATTTCTAAATTTTGCTTACAAGTTTTAGTTCAGATTGCAAATAAATATCTCTTATCTTGGATTTTTCAGGAGGTAACATGACATTGTTGCAGCTGTAAGCAAAGGCTGATCATCACATATTAATTCTTCTGAGATTTTTTCTTTCTGTCTCTCGTACCTTTTGTAAGTATAAAACCTATCTGTTGTAACTGATCATTTTTTAAGATGGAAGCCATTCGCTGGACAACAGAAGTTTAATTTGTTGGACAAAATATAGACAAAAAATAATTTCCAGCCTTCACCAAGAAACCACTTGGATATTTTATATTCTTTTCAGGACATTGTATGATTTTATAATTTAAGTATCTAAATAATAAGATATAAGATTTCTCAATAAGCACCTTCCACAGGGACACCTTCCACTATCCCAGGTTACTCCAAGCCCCATCCAACCTGGCCTTGAATGCTTCCAGGGATGGGGCAGCCACAGCTTCTCTGGGCAACCTGTGCCAGGGCCTCCCCACCCTCACAGGGAAGAATTTCTTCCTAATATTTAATCTAAATCTGTTCATTTTCAGTTTGAAGCCATTCCCCCTTGTCCTGTCACTCCAGGCCCTTGTGACAAGTCCCTCTCCTGCTCTCTTGGAGCCCATTTAGGTACTAGAAGGTGTTAAAAGGTCTCCCTGGAGCCTTATCTTCTTCAGGTTGAACAACCCCAGCTCTCCCAGCGTGCCAGCCTCCATGTAACATGCAGATGTGCACTTGAGTCCTGGAAGGAAACAAGGAATTTGGTGATGTACCACCATAAAAACAGACTCAGACAAACTGGGAGGACAGAGGATTACCATCAGTTGTGTTTCTCTAATTTGCTCATGTGGCTCATGTGAAAGGATATGATGCACAGTGAACATTGTTAAAGACTTCTTGTTATGTTAGGAAAGTTATTTGCTCATTTTGGGTCTCAGTTCATGTACAGAAAGAACTATCAGCTTTTTTCCAATGCATGCATTACTACTGAATGTCTTTAATTCAGGACTGATCTTTGTTATGTGTTGTCTTAGTGTCAATTCCTAAAGAATTCTCTGCTTACTCTGAAGCCATGCAGAAGCGCAAACCCCCAAAACAATGAAAATAAGTGTTATTTTTTAATCATGATCATCAGTGGTAGATACATCTTAAACCTACATGTTAAATTTGTTCAGAGATGCCAGTTTCAGTGCTCAGAGGTTTTATCAGCCTTCCCAGACATTGCTTCCCTGTATTGCAAAAATAAAAGTCACATTCAGCTGAATGACTGTGAGAACATTCTATGACACAAAAGCGAAGGAGAATGTTAAACTTTGCATTTTCAGACTCAAGCAAACTGATGCTTTAGTAAAATGGTATCAGTAGTACAGGAAACTCCGAGGGCCCCTTCAGCAGCCGCAAAAGGGCCTTTGAAAACACTGCAGTAATTGCCTGCAAAGAACTGTGTGATCATTAACTGTTAACCTGAAACTTCAGTAATGTTTTATTTTACCCCTGAGCGCTTTTTTCACTTTCAGAGTGAGCTCTGCGATATCGTCAATCTTCCCAGAAAAATCCCCTCGACTTCGCTGGTGCTGCAGCATGAAACTACCTGCTCTCTGACCAAACATCGCCTGGCAGGTTGCTGGCACAAGCAGAAAGTAGTAGCATAAAATAATCACTTATGCAATGCAGTTGGAAGGATTGCCAAGAATAATATGGGGGTTTTCTTGCTTAATCACATGGAGGAAAAAAAAAAAAACAACCAAACTGCAGATGATTTTTAAACCAAGCCTAAAAAAAAATGATATCTTGTTGTGTTGTAGAGTTATCCCTCAGATTTAGCCTGGATTTATCACACTGTATAAACAAGGTGGAACTCTAAGTTGTGCCCTGGAAACATTACAGACAAGTTATCAAGTATACAGCCAACATAAATACAGGCAAATACATCTAAGGAAACTGGAGTTGTTACAGGAGTTTTATTTCTCCCATTAACACTACTAGGTGTGGCAATTCCCTCCATTTTTACTACGGAATAATTAGATTAAATGAGCAAGATATTTAGGCAATAGCATTGCTATTAGCTCAGGAGCTGGCACATCTGCCGGAAATGTGATCATCTGTTTGCTTATGTGCTCTCTGTGTCACAGATAGCTATGCCCTTGTCACATGCCATATAATCATGTGCTTTTTAACCTAAGGATGTCAAGTATGGGCTTTGATGTCTCTTCTGCAAAAGTTACGGAGGAAGTGCAGATCCCCACCTAAAAATGTCCACCAGCACTGTCACGTTGTTTAAAATGGATAAATAAAGTCATTATCAGTTGTCTTTTTCAGCAAGACGAAGGAAGGGTGCTGGACAAAACAGTTTGGGAGAAAATGTAGATGAGTTACTTGAACTCAGGTTTCATTAAACTATGAAATGTTAACCCAAATTTGGGATTAGGTGGATACCCAGGATGGATATCTTCCTTATTTGTTTCTGATTTTTTTTTTTTTCCCCCAGAAAGCTTGAAATCTTGAGAATCATTTCAACCATCTTTTTCCTATGGAACGGAGTGTCTTTCCCCTCAGCAATTTCTAGACCAAATAATCAAGATCCAGTGACCAAAGCACTTATGGATGGTCTCTGTTAACAAGAGGCAATTTGGACACAGACATGATTCATGTAGTGGGAATGTGTTTACTACAGCTGATTTCATCCAACAGGCATCTTAGGAAAGTCTGAGGTGATCACATTGTGCACACCCAGAATAAAGGCCCTAAAGACATTGACTAGAGCTTAAACATAAAGCTGAAACTGGGGACAAAGATAGTCTCAGATCAAAAATTCCATAAATAAAAGTCAGTGAAAAAAAATTATTTCTATCAGAGAAGGAACAGGACAGCTCTAAATTCCTGTAGTCTCTTTCCTATTTAATGATTGAATTTACCCAATATGTTTTCATGCTGAACACTATGCTAATCAAATTTCCAATACTGTAGACATTGCAGGGAAATTATGTTAATAAATGTAGCCAGAATCTTACTAACTCTGAGAAGCTTGTTTGTTAACGTCACCAGAAAATTCAGCCCCAACAAATTTTTAATGCTTTCTTCCCATATTTTCACCAGCTCTTTCTCTCCTCATCACATTCTGTGATTTCACAGCCTTGACAAATACGTTGAAATTTTCACTGGTATTAACCAGATCAGGTCTATGAGTTCCAGCTTTATGTTGGTCTCCCTCCAGTCATTTCTGTGGATGAAAATTGCTAAACTGTGCTTATCAAGAGTCTCTGAACAACAGGCCACAATTAAATCTTCTATTTCTCTGTTCTTCCCCATTATGTTATTTGCTTTCTGCCTTTTATGTCATGCACTTTCCTTTCCCATCTATTCTTGCCTCGTATCCACTATTTTACGTACAGTTATCGTGTTTCCTTCTTGTTCTGCTTTAACATTTCGATGTTTTCAGTCATTCTCTACCGAAGTGCATTCAATTTTAGTATTAAACTTATCTAGAGATATCTAATTTGAGAATAGAATTAAAAGCATCTCTGCTAGTTTCTGCCTTTCTAGTGCAAAAGATGTTGCAGTATTTAGATTTTCAAGATGTGAATACTAGCAATATATTACTAGAAAAAGCTAATAAAAAATTCAGGCATTGTGTTCAATGATATCTCTATGATGAATTAAAGCAAAGGGAGTGGGTTTTGACGCCTGATAAGTAACTATAGCATAATCACACAGCTGAGATATGTTTCACTAAAGGTGACTTCCATGTCAAAGGAAGTTGAGCTGAGGTTCAAAGAGTCTTTTCCTATTGCTTTGGGCTATTGATTCACGAGTTCTCACAGATGGAGTGAGGAAAGAGAAAGAAAGGAAAAAAAAAGAGGAAATAAAAACAGATTAATAATAACAATGGGTTTAAACACAGAGTAAACAGAACGGACCAGAGACTTTTATTATTGCTAAAATTAGCAGAATTACGAAGATATATCTGCTTATCTCATGCTAGTCTCTTGGGGATAGCCTGGAAAGAGATATTCTACTACAAGGCAGTGCAGAACAGGAGTTAACGTAAAGCTTTTTTTGCTTTTCTGACATTTTTCCCGTTGACTGTCAAGTGATTTGCACAAGCTGGAGGTATTTTATAGTCTGAATTCACTTCTCTGTCTGCTCTGAAAACCTGTGGTTCTAAGATCACAAAGAACTTCTTGGACTGTCTTCACTCATACAATGTTCATATCAGTCATTGAGTATTTCTCAGAAGCAAGATGAAAGAATAAACAGAAATAATCTCATGAATATGCATTTGATAATTTATAATTACTTCTGATTTTAAAAGAGGAAATAGGGCCTGAACTCCATGATCTTACCAGCCGAGAAGATCGAAGAGAGGTGTCTGTTCTGTGTATATATATATATATATATATATATATATATAAAAAAAATTTGTGTGTGTCTGTAAATAGAAATTTGATTAAATTTTCTAGTATCAACAGGAAAATAAAATCCCATATCCTAATCTCTAGCTTTCTGGTCCCTAATTGCAACAATATAGTTGAAAAGTCATTTAAATAAATACACATAAAAGAAAGAAGCTACAGGTCATCCTAGGTGATAGGTTATAGAAGAACAAAAGCAACAGAAATAAAATGAAATAAACCTTTTTATTTCTATTTAAACTATTCAGCTAGTTAGGGATGAGGCATGGGAAGAAACAGGAAAATAATTCTGTGTCTGAGTTACCTAAAATTAGACTGAATAAAGCTTCTTTAACTGTGCTGTAGAGAACAATACCACACTAATGGCACATGAACTTAAATGATCTCAGATGATCTTTTCCAAAGCTGATTCTTATGGGGCTACTTTTTTTTGCTGACATACCCATTATTGGCTTGTAAAGGAGAGATAAAGAGTGTGAATACAAAAGGCTGTTATCACAAAAGTTACCCCTAATTGGTCAAGGGATCTTTTTAAATTAAGACACCCATTAGAGTTTCTAGTACCTCAATCACAATGTTATGTTACATATTTTCCTTAATGTAAATAATTTATCTTTTTGCACGTGTGTTGTGTGGTTGTGCACTGGACAGAAGGTTTGAAAAAACTATGCAGAAGATGTTTAATTTGTCATTTTTTCTTTCAAATTGTCAGTGGCTTTTTGCTCCGGTGTATTTTATTCTGTGATCAGCAGAGTGGCTTTGGAGTTACACCCAGAGCACAGCCCTGGAAGTAAATAAGGCACATGCGTGCAACCGGCACTGCACTTAGAACTTCAATAGTTTCCCTAATATTAATGGCCACTATAAGCAAAGTGATCTGGGTTGTATCCCCACTGCTGCAGTGAGACAGGAGACATCTAAGGTACGGAAAGTAACTGCAGCTATAAAGTCCTAAATGGCTGCAGATGTGCTACAATAGACAACACTTTCATGGAACTTTGGAAATTAAAAAGTTAGAATAAATCACAATGTGACCCCTGAAAAAGAACTCCTGAAAAACAAAAAGAGCTTTCCCTACTCAGTCTGGTCTCAGAAACCATTGCTCATGATATTTCCCCAAAGAAAGCTAAAGACTATTGTCACTGGAGCATCACTGTTGCATTGTGGTTTGTGCCCTGTTAAACACCAGTGCTGCTGTGGCTCCTGCAAACCTTTCTGTGATGTCCTTGGAAAACACTGCCATGTACTCATCAATAAATCAACTCATAATGAGAGTTATGAAAGCAGAGTCTCAGTTCAGTAAAACACAAATGCCACTTTTTGTATCTACTCAGTAAAAGTATGGTTGATTACACTTCACAGATGATGGTTCAGGCAGAGACTGCCAGGAGGACAAGCCACCATCATCTCTCCCCCGTGGGGTCTTCCCCAGCTCATGTCAAGGCTGATAAATACTTCCCAAATTACTTGACTGCCTGTGAAGTAAGTCAGCTGCAAAATCAGAATAAAGACAAGGGATAAATGTGATCTTAAGTATATCAAATGGTAATGAAATTTGCAGGCCAAGCTTTCCCACTGCGCTTAGAGAGTGCTTCATTTAAGTTAAGACTGCCTGGACTTCAGGTCTCATCTGTTCACTAAAGCATATGCATGGTTCATTTCTACTGCCATCATTTTTATTCACACCTTCTTACCAAAAACCCCAGGGTCTGTTCTAATAACTGGGAATGTGAGACATCCAGCTGAGAACCCACAATTTGAACTAAAGACTGAAAGTCAAAAAACCAATATTTTCTCGCTCTATTACAGCTGGCTTATAGCAAAGAGCCATGTTCATCATGGAATCACAGAATCATCATAGAATGTCTTGGGTTGGAAGGGACCTTAAAGAATTTTATGAGATGGTGAACAATGAGTTCTCCTTTGCTCTTCCGATATGGGGCCAACATCTCCTGGGTACAAAGTCTATTTACTTATAGAACAATGGTAAAAGATGACACCAGCGATAATTCACTGAAGAAGCTAAAAATGGCAAGGCAGGATGGGTCATCTTATTCCAAGTGACAAAAGAGAACAGTTGTATTCTTTGACAAAACAAAATTGGACCCAAACCCTGAAATATGTATTGCCCTTTGTTTGGAATTGCCAGTGAAACCCCTGTGATTCCAAAGCAGATTGGACGTTGTCCACAGTGGTCTTCCCTTGTCTACGGAAGATGATAAGAAGCAAGCAGTAGCTCGTTTTAGCCATTCTGCCAAAATCAATAGTGTTTTATAGAGAGCTTCAGTGAGAAACAACTTGTCGTGCCAGCAACTGAAGCAGAACGTGTCAAAGAAATTAAACTCTTCTTTTTAAATGCTTTGGAGTAATTGAAGGGAATGTGAAGGAGGTATGCCATAAGCTTTGGAGCCCTAATAGGGATAGAAGTTACCTCTCTCTAGACTGCTCCTCTGCAGATCTGCCCTCAAGGTCAGAAAAGCTTCTGCCTGGGTAAAGGCTGAAGGGCTGGAATAAGGAGTGGGTTTAAACCAGATCAGAGGTGGTTGAGGGTTAGTTTGAGTGCCTTAGTTTGGAAAATTGATCACAGATACTCAGTGTGAGTTCAAGCAGTCCCTTTACCTTAATAGCAAGAGAAGTCTTCGCCCCATCCTCATGCGTGTGTACTTCAAGGGTGTTTAAAATTGACTTCAGTGAGCCCTGGAAACTTAATCACTTCCAGCATGCATTAGAGTTGTGATTACTTAGATATCTGTACACCTTCAGTCCCCTCTTATGCCCTCCTCTACACAGTGATTCTCCTCTCCACAAGCTGGAATGCAGGGGGGGAGCTGAGAGCAGGATCCAGAGAGGCAGAGCTGTCAGAAGTAAAGGTCTTTCCTTCAAGAGGTCAATTTCCTTCTGAAGAAATCACAATCACATAAAAATCTGAACTCCCTTAAATCTCCCTCCTTAAGACCACTGCACCTTTGAAACAGCTTCTCATTCCTAATTAATGTCCCCAGTGCCTAAAGGGGCTACAAGAGAGCTGGAGAGGGACCTTGGACAAGTGCCTGGAGCGGCAGGACATGAGGGAATGTCTTCCCACTGACAGAGGGCAGGGTTAGATGAGATATTCAGAAGAAATTCTTCCCTGTGAGGGTGATGAGACCCTGGCACAGGTTGCTCAGAGAAGCTGTGGATGCCCCATCCCTGGAAATGGTTGTAACAGAGCTTGGAACAACTTGGTCTAGTGGAAAGTGTCCCTGCCCAAACCATTCTATAATCCTATGAAATCAGCTGCAACTATTGAAGGTTCCAGGGCTGTGTGACACACAGCTTTCTATGTATTAACAGTGTATTAGTTAGGTTGGAGCTTAAAACTGCCTTGGTTGCTAAGACCAAAATTTGTCTTCCAGGACTATGAAAGAGCTGTTTTGCCTCAACTGCCTAAAAGTGTAAAATATTAACAAAAAAAAAAAAAAAAGATATAAAAGCAAAAACAAAACATAAAAAAAAAATAGGTTCTTATTTTTTGAGTATGATCTATTGCAAGGCAGGATCCTCAGATTTGGTAATTAGCTTCATTTGCCAATTTGGCTTCTATGCCTTGAATAAAGCTGCAAGGTTCATCCAGTGTTTCAGCCCCTCTGTTTCCCCAGTTAGCTGGTAGTTCCCTCCTGCATGTAGGATTTCATCTGCTTATTTCTTGCCACAGAAATGTCGCTTTTCAAAATTAACTGTTTTATGAAGGTCTCCTACAGTGTTCCCTCCACTGTTCACTAACATTCAGGGCAGGGGGTGTGCCTGCATGGGAGGCCACAGATCAGTGGTCAGGGTAGTAAGTGCTTCTCTTTCCCCAATCTCTACTTTGCAACGATTCTGGTTACTTTTTTTGTAATTATTTTTTGTTAATATTTATATATTATTTATATACATTTATATACATTTATATATACATTTATATCCAAGAAAAACAATAATTTTGTTGTTATTATTGTAAAACTCAGTGGTTTTACAAGGTCTCCCAGCCCAGTGCCTGCAATCACTAGAGGATGTCTCTAAAACATGGGACTGTACATACCATGATTTGCATCACCTACTCTTCTATGAAGAACAGGAAGAATTTCTACTCAATATTTCCCATGACCAGGTGATTTGTAAGAGAAGGGACCCACTGAACATTGTCTGGTAAACTCTCTAAAATTACATACTTTCATCTTTCTTGCTTTTTTTTTAAAATCTATCTAATGACTGATGTATCGTATCTATTTGTCTCCAATTGCCCTCCTGTTGTGACACTAAGTAGAACTGTAAAACATGAATGCAGAAATACAGTGTTGACTAACTCTTCAGCTCTGGGATTGGAAAGAAGACCATCAAGGCATGCCCCAGCACCTGAACACTCTGTAGGCTTTTTCCCCTCATAATTCTTTGGATGAAAACACTTCTGGCAAAGTAAATACTACTAGGTTGAAATGTAATTTAATTTGTCATTGTAAGTGGTATTTGTTCTACATCCATTTAATAATTTAACTGAAAGGAGATATCTTTGAGTATAAAGAAGTAAACATGTTCAAAACCTGCTCAGCCTGTGAGTAGTTTTATTTTCTGAGGCATTCATAAATGACAACTAACCTTAAGTGTTTAAAAACGTTTGTCCATAAAAATAATAACAGTAAAGCCTGATGTGAGGTTTCTGAAAAGGTCATTAGCTCGGGGAATAACAATGCCACACCTGGTTTGTCCAGTTATTTGGCAGAGAAAGGAATTATTAGCAGCCTAAATAATCTGATTTAAAACCACTATTTTCTAACTAATTTTAATATCCAATTTCTGCATATTAAATATTACAATGTAAAAAGAATCTAATAAAAATCTATTATTTTGTCATATGAGATTTTGTTATACAGCTTTTGAATTTACTTCTACACCTTGAATAAGGTGAAAAATCATTATGTTCCAATAACAGCAGCTATTCAGTCACAGACATTTTGGCTTCATAGCTTCAGAATACTAATTTTGACCACTAGTTTTAAAGTGTCAGATCTCAGGTGATTACTTTCCTAATGTTTATTTCAGAGCCCTTTTTTAGACATCACTGAATATAAATATAAGTATGTCAGCATCTCAGCCCAAACTGTGCTAGAAAGCCATTTATCTTCACTTGTGGAAATAGTTTTTGTAGATATCGATTTATTTTCATTATTTTTCACACAGATTGCTTTTAATGCAGCTACTTCAACAGTAGACAATAAACTATGTCCTTAAATGGAATAATTTTGCATATCTCTCTAGGTCAGTAGTCTATTTAAAATGGAGCCTGTCAGACTCAGATGTCGTAGCCTATTTTTTCTTTAATGGTAAAAAGAAAGAAATAGTAACTAAGTAGGTGGATAGATAATATTTGTGAAGTTCCACTTATTTGTTCCACAAAATAAGGTGAAGATTTTACTGTCATCATGAGTATCCTGTTAGAGGAACAACTGAAAAAATGCTGGATGAATTTAAAGCAGGGGCCAGACAAACCCTGATCTGAATGCAGCAGCTGTATGAATTTATGTGTGATATACAGGGCTCGTACTGCGGTGAATTTTAAAATGGAAGGTTACTGCTCAAAGCTCTCCACCAAGTCCCAGCAGATCTTAAACTGCTACTGAGACCTTCCACAGATTGCCCATGTGAGCGAGGAAAAGAAACTTAATTTCTTCATATCATTGCTTCCCAATCTTAATTCCACTTCAGGGATCTCATTTTGTCTTAAAAGGTGAGAATTTAATTGCAGTGACAGATTCACTTGATATCTGGCAGTTCTGATGAATATTTTTAAGGAAAGTAAATAGCCCTTCCCAACTGCCAGTGTTATCTAATACTAGACCAGGGAAAATACCTTCTCTTGACTAAAGTCATAACCTCTTAAGACTGCAAAGACTAAACAGTCTGCTTAGCATTGCCCTAATTCATGGAACTGAGGAAGCAGGGCTTAGCCAGATATGTGCATGTATTTCTTTACATAATAAATAAAATTATTACTTCTAAAAATACTATGTTGCTGTGAATTCAAGGAGTTAAGGGCATCAGGTGTGTTAGCACTTCTATATGAAACTTGGTTTATGCTATCCCATTTATTTTGGGATTAGCTATTCCATCAGGCTGCAGTAGAGCACGTGTTTAAACTGGGCAAAGCATAATATTTGATATAATTGAGCTCCAGAAGATGTGGTTTTGTGCTATTAACTGTTAGCACTTAATCTCCAGTAGGACTTTTGACCTTCCCTAGGGTTGCCTTAGAACCTGTGGCAAGTGGTGACCACCAAACAGATCTGCTTGGCTAAACTTTGTGTAAGGCAATACAGAGAAATGAAAAGGGGATTACTGAGTGTCAGTCTGCACAGTCCAAGTTTTTTGGCAATACTATTCCAGCACAGTGTGTTCTCCTGCATTCCAGAGTGGTATAAATGTTCCCACCTCAAGGCAGTGGGTATGAAATCACAGTGAGACTCAACTCTCACTCCAGATCCTAGTCCTAAGGCTTTCTAGTGCTTGCTCATGCCATTAGAGCATATTCCCACACTTCTGCCATCAAAATTACCTTTTCAAACCTTACTTTTTTTGTGCATAAAACAATGGATTTAGCTGAGGAATTGTTAACATCCTTAACACCATAGAAGTTTTAAAGATGTGCATAGTTTCTAGGCAACTAATTCCTATTACCTTTGAAGGCAATTGGTTGGTTCTTTTCCCTTATATTCTTATGAAATACCATAGACAGGCATAATTAGCTTAAAATTGAAATAATATCTTCAAAGTAATTAAATGTAGTTAAAATATATTGCTTTGTTGAAACTGAAATACTTCAAAATAGTGAATACTGCTCAAAGGATTGTCTTCACTCCAATAAGGAGCAAAAACAAATTTGAAAAGTATTGAAAACCTCAGCGAGTAAGAATTCCTTAAAGGATCATCTGTAGCTCTTGGAGCAAAGAAAAGCAGATGACCCATTTCTGATTCGCACAAATACTCCTTGCACACACCTATGATGTTTCTAGTAAAGCTTGGGAAGTCTCCCTTCTCTGAAAGAAGTGTGTGGGGAGTGGTGAAAATAGCTCCTAAACAATGCAGTAAAGAGGGAGTTTTGTCACTGGGATGGATTAAAGGTTTTGACTAAATAAATTATGTTACTGAAAGGAGGTTTCAAACTGTACATCATCAAAACTGTTTATTTGACAATCTAAGTCATCTCGTGTCAAGGTGAAGCTCTGCAGGATATATTTAGCTATTCCCACAAAATCCCTTCCCTTTGCAGAAATATGTTTTGTTTGACAGCCAAAGCTCCCAAGTCAGAAAAATGCAGTTCAGAAGGAAATGAGGGAGGCCTACAAGGCTGGAGAGGGGCTTTGTATAAAGGAATGAGGTGACAGGACATGGAAGAATGGCTTCAAAATGAAGGAGAGTAGATTTAGATAAGATATTAGGAAGAAATTCTTTAGTGTGAGGGTGCTGAGGCCCTGGCACAGGTTGCCCAGAGAAGCTGTGGCTGCCCCCTCCCTGGAAGTGTTCAAGGCCAGGTTGGAGCAACCTGGGATAGTGGGAGGTGTCCCTGCCCTTGGCAGGGGGATAGAAACAATTCCATGATTCCATGAAATATAAGATAGTATAATCAAAACTCCTGTACATCCCAGACTCTTGGAAGTCTGTTGGAGAAAACCAAACTTAATAAATCTGTCTAAATGACAAATTTTGTGCTTAAATGGGCTTTGGTTCAGTATTGCAGAGCGGAGAACCAGCCCATGATTTCCTATATTCCATAGAGATTAATTCACAGGCAGCATCTGTCCCAGAATAAACCAGGTATTTCCTTCAGAAAGAGAAACTGGGAACAGCTGGAGACTACCTAGCACAAAGCTCTAGACCTTACAGTGGAAACTGCTCCGACACCATTTCACTTGTGGAACTTGGAACATAATCTGACACTGATACAGAGGTAATGTTGACATAACCACATGGCAGCGTGGATAGAGGACAGGAGAATTTGGTTGCTAGAAACTTCTTCTGCTGGGAAAGAACTGAGATATGCAGGTGATAGGCAATATAATTCCTTAGCCCCATAGCTGACTATTCCTTTGACTCAAATATGTGTGAGAAGATACTCTAGTCAGCTCAGGGGGAAGCAATGGATCACGGTTGTTCATAATAACACAAATAGTTTTGGCCTTTGGGCGATCAGACAGGTTGGGCAGTGCATCAATAATTCAGCTAGAGAGATATTAAAGTTCTTTTTCTGCATTTCCACTGCTTATGATAATGTGTGTGCCCGTTGTGTGTCTGTAGTGTGGGGAGAGCTGAAGAAGGAGAGAGAAAGTATTTTGCGAGCACAGAGATATAAGAAGGTATCACCTTTCACAAGCAGCAGAATCAAAGTGGCTCTGACAGAGATTAAAAAAAATAAAATTGAGAACTCCATATTTTTATGTATTTAATTCAACACATCAATTCATATTAGACTAGTGCCAAGAGAAAAGAAGGAGGAATTAAGTATTTGAAGCTGATAATGGTATAATAACATTTAACACGACTGGCTTTGTAGTAGTACTAATACTTTCCTTTGTAAGTTACTATTTAATTTAAACCAGTGTGATTAGGTACGTTGAGATCTTGACCATCCAAAAAAAGAAAGAAAAAAAACACAAAAAGCAGTCTTTAAACAAAAAATGAGCTTAGACTTTTTACTTAGACACTAAACATGACATTCAGTGATGGAGATTTACCATGAGTTTCAGACTTGATTTATATCCCTAATTTCGCAAGACTTTAATGATCTCAATATCGGTAATCTACAAGCAAACAAATGTGGTATTACTTAAATATTCTCAGAATTTATTAATTTTCAAGAAGAAACTCAATAAGTAGAACTCAATTATTTCTTTAAAAAAAGATAAGTTCTGTTCGGATCCATCACTGAGCTCCACTATTAATCATTTTTATTATTAATATTTTCCTCCAACTTTTCAAAATTTCAGCATCAACAATAACCTCTGATCAAAAGTTTTGCCATTTTTTTTATGAGAAGGTCAAAAGAAAAGGGACCAAAGCAAGTTGCAAGAATAGATGAGGAAGAAATAGATACGCTTCACCAAGCATTGTTTCCAGCCGTATGTGTTTACTGCGTTAAGTATTATCAAACAAAAATGTCTTTATTAACATTATTAATGACTGTGGTAGGCTTCATAGTAGGAAAAAAATATTCTGAAAGGGATTTTTTTTACCTAATTCTCTTGAGAAATGATGTTCATGAGCGCATTCTTTCTTTATTATTCCATCTGGCACTTCTGCTTCTGCTAATATTGAACACGTTTTCCAGTTTCAACAAAGAATCCACAAAAAAAGACAAAATCTTATGAATGCCTCAACCGAGTTAAAGCTTTAACGCCAACCATTGTGGTTTCCATCACCGTGGAACAAACTCATCCCATCAGGGACTGCAAAGACAAAGGCAGAGACAGATCTAAGCACTGCACTGAGTGGAGTTCAGGTCAGTGGGCCAAAGACATTTTCACAGCTCTTTTTGCTACAATTTGAATTCCCGAGGCTTGAATTTAAGATCAGGACCCAACAATAGAATCACAGAATGGTTTGGGTTGGAAGGGATGTTGAAGATCACCCAGTTCCACCCCCCTGCCATGGGCAGGGACACCTTCCACTATCCCAGGTCGCTCCAAGCCCTGTCCAACCTGGCCTGGAACACTTCCAGGGATGGGGCAGCCACAGCTTCTCTGGGCAACCTGTGCCAGTGCCTCCCCACCCTCACAGCAAAGAATTCCTTCCCAATACCTCATCTAAATCTATCCAACAACACACTGATTCCTTTCCAGAACACTCTGATGTCTTTGAGATTTTTACCATTCAGGTGGATTTTACCATTCAGTATTTCTGCTTAATATTTAGGAATTTAGGAAAAGATCAAACTGCACCACACAAAGCGATATAGTAAGCTCATAAACTGCAATTTCACTCAGCTAATTAAAGCTGCATTAATGAAGTAATCAAATGAAGGTCATAATTAAGATTAAATCCATAAATCAATTTTTTTTAGACTGTTCATTCATCAGAATAATAAAGAAATTACTACATTAAATTTTCATTTAAATACTAGAAGAATTGTTTATTTTCCAGACTTTTCTTGGCATCGTTTAAAGTCCTTGGCTTCATTTAATCTGAGACTCAAAGTTCATTCTGTCCTACTTGATGTCTTCACAATTAGGTGTCATATGCAAAATAAAATAAAACATAATAGATATAAATAAATATATAATAAATAAATAAAATATTCAGAGGTCTAGTGCAGTTTGGAAGTCTATGCATAAAAGAAAAACTAGGAAAAAAATTGGTCTGCAGCCTTGTAAAGTCACAAGATGCCTTGGGATTTTCCTTATTCTGAGGAAGAAGGTGAGTAGATTTGGCATGATCTTACTGAAAGGTTTGGCTTTCTGTGTTGTTCAACATTGTCTGATGTGGCACATCAACAACATACATCCATTGTAAGCTACATCCAAGGAATATATTGCATGTGCTGACTAGGAATACCCTGTACAAGGTCAAGACTCACATCTTAAAATGATTTCCTGTCCTTTAACATTTATGTCATCAAAAGGGAAGGAGATAACTGGCTTTTGATTTTTAAAGGAAATTAATAGCGTTGTCACTTCCCTTTTCCACAAAGTCTCTGGTTGAAAGCCTCAGACCAAAACACTCCGTATAAGTTTATGACGCTCTTGGTTTGACAGGAATAAACCCCACACCCTTCACATGAATTCAGTCCTGGTCAAGCAAAGAATTATTTGATTCAAGTGAAGAGGACACTGTTAAAGGTGGGACATGGTAGCAAAAGGATTGAGAAATTCACAGAATGAAAAAAAACAGGTGAAGGAAGAAATATCTTGTTATAATCTTCTTTATGACCCAGGCACCTTTCAAAATGTATCATTCTATATCCCCCTTAAATTGTGAAAACTGAGAAAAAGATGAGGGAGTGGGTGGGATCAGCATGTTATTGTTGTGGGAGTTCATCCGTGTTTTTTACTTTATTGGTTTTGATTTGTTTTTATTTCACATTTTATTGAAATCAAGCTTATAGCCTTGACGTTTCTTTTTAAAAATGTTGAGAATAGATTTCTGAAAAAAAAAAGAAATGTGAAAAGGATCAACTTTGCCTCTTATTTTCAATTAATTCTTTCTTATACAAAAAAACCTAAACCCCAAGAAAACATGAGAATATTGAATTAGCTCATGAATTCTTTTCTCCTTTTTTAAACACAATCACTTTGCACATTTGCCTTTCTTCTAGCAAGTCTTTTTTATTATCTGAAAGTTCCATTCAGTTGCTATTAAAATTTTCACAGGCCAAGCAAATCTCATTTGGAAACTATACTTAATCTCATTCATTTCATTTTTTAACACACAGAAAAATATCTGCAGCATTTAAGGAAACACCACATTTACAGCGAGCTGTTTGATGTTTGTATATTGCTGGAGAAATTGCATCAGGCAGTTACTTAATGTTTTAATTTTTCTTAAAACCCTGGAAACGTGGTTCATGGATCGAAAACTCATTTGAATACAGGAAAGAATCTTTGCATAGAAATGAGCCGGTCAATCCCTTCCACAGCACCAGCTCCCAAATATGTGTGGGTCGTGTGGATAATAGAAAGATCCTGCTTAAATGCTTAGTGCCAGCAGAAACAAAACACACCCAGGCTAAGCCATTATTAAGATATAAATAGGCTTGTAAACAATTTAATTGCATAAAAGAGTTGGTTTCCTTGGGACTACAGCAATTTGCATAATGAACTGCAGCAGTAGCCCTTCAATATTCTGGCATCAAGTGAGATTTGTCAACTTTTGTAAAGTTAGGCAACATTTGCTTGCAATCCTTCATTCAGGGAAGGAGCTCTGAGAAGGGAAAATGTGTGTGTGTGAGGCAGGAAGCTTTTCTGCACATTTGTTTATAGGATTTCATCCAACCCAGTCTGTTTTATGAGCACTGGTAAACAGCACATGCTTCTTTCAGAAAAATCTTGATGAGAATTGTTATCCCTCTTATTAAAACTCAGATTTCATAAAGAACCACTCAGTCTATTGTCTGTTTTCTTCCTAGCCCTGCCTGAAGCAACGGCTTAGACCTGAAGGTTTTCATTTTTATGAGCACCATCTCCTGAAGACCCTATTTCATTTACAGCTGTAACAGTGGGTTCCATGCTTTAGTTGTCTAAACATAAGTGTCTAGCACCATCTTGGATAATCCAAGGATAATCAAGACATCTGAATTAGAATTGAAGATACAGAGTTACAGGATGGGAAGGGACCTCAAGAATTCTCTAGCCTGATCCCCGTGCTCAAAATCAGGTCGGCCATGAATCCAGATCAGGCTGTTTAAAGCTTTATCCAGTCTGATCTTGAAAACCTCGGAGTATGTAGATCCCACAGCCTCTCTGAGCAATCTGCAACTCATCAGTAGACTTTTCTGCAAAGTTTCCATGTGCTAGGTGCTAAAATTTTTCATAATTTTAGTCTAACGCTGCAGCAAATAGAAAAACAATCCCGTCAAAAATGAAAATATTAATTAGTGTCGGTATTAGATCAGTAAAACCTCAGTGACACAGATATAGTGATATAACACCTCGTAAGTTAGGTTTTCAAGTAAGGCTGAAAAATAATCATGGTGTGCTCTTAAATTTTGCGGGAGTTTTTGTTTGTTTTTATGCTTTTGTTGCTTTGGTTTGGTTTTGTCTTATTGTTTGGGGTTTTTTGGTTTTGTTTTTGTTTTTAATTCCAGAATTAGAATGGTTAAAAAAAGCCTATCAGGTTTTTAGGATGGTTTACAAATAAAAATGTTCCCAGGACTTTGAATCTTTTTTAGCTGTATTTTAGGGCACATCACTGTGCACTTTGACTAAACAGAATTCTCTGGCTCGACATTCAACACGAAGAAATATAGTTGTAGTAAATGAAAATAAACGAAAATATTTATTGAATATAATACTTTTTCTTCTCTTAGGACCTCAGTGTGAACCCTGGATTCCTATATTCCTGTAGAAGTATGTCTGTTGGCCGGCTGGCAGAAAGGGATTTTGGGGGAGGATTAAGGATAAGCCCTTTCCAAATATATTTTTAGAAGAAGCCTTGGGAAACTCATCCATGAAAAAAAGATGCTCAAGAGTTATAAGAGACACCAGTAACTATAGCTCTCATTGCCAGTACTTTTAGCTATTTTTAGCTCTTTTCCATCAGTTTTCCTTTTGTTTAGAAATATTAACTCTGCTTTACTCTTTCCTTTGTGAACAGAAAGAGCGAAAAATGGCTAATTTACGGATTTTTTCCCGTTCTTTTAATGGTCCTTAAAGCTTAATCTGGAGAAAGTTTCATAAATGTGGTAAATACTGAACTGATGTTACCTGAATGTCAAGGGCCAAAATCTTTCCTAGGATATGTAAAATATTCACAGCAGATGCAACAGTTTGCTGATGGAGCACATGCAATAGTTTTGGGAGCTTGGAGCAGTTGATGAGGACTTAAGGGTGACAACTGTACTAGAACAGCAGATTTCAATTTCGCTGTTGTTGTGATACATTTTATTCAATTTCTCAGAATGAATAATGTCATGAACACTGAATTTCTTCCAAAGGGACAACACAAACATATTAACTAAACTAATTTTGAATCTTCCCCTTCTCACTATCAACCAGTGCTCTTGGTAAGATACTTTGGAAGATTATTTCCTGGACAGAAAAAGAATTATAAATGCTATTTTGACTAAAACTGTGTTTCATATAATGTTTCTGAGGGATTATAAAATTCATGTTCAAAACAGTGGTGGATTGCTCCGCGTATTTTCATTACTTTTCCCTTTTTTGATTTATTAATGGTGGCACTGGAGGGAGATTTAAGAATTTTATTTCAGTGTGGCCCTGGAAAGTTAGATAACTACTTTTTCAGCTTTCAGAAAACTGTTACCTAGTCCCATAGTCTTCTTAAATGGGAAATATCCATTTATACATAACTCCTTTGTTCATGTGAGCAAGGTTTATGAGATTAAACGTTCACACTGCAGCTGTGTGTCACTGTTTGCAGCGGAGTTGTGTGAGGAACTTGCTGCTTTAATCTCTCCCCAGCTGCTCTTCACTGTGTCAGGAATGGACATTGCTTCCCCTTCCAGTTTCCAGCACACCAACTTTTGTGTTGTCTCCTTAGGAGGGTTCAAGCCACATAATCAAAATTATTTATGTTTTCAATTCAGGTGTTTTCTAAACTGTCTTTCACCTGACCTGTTTAGAGAGTTTCTACATATGTTGGATAATCTGAAGGGTCAGTAACCTTTGGAGGAAGAAGGGAAGGAAGGTGAGGAGTCATCTGAAGCAAGGTAGAGCAGAATGTATGCATTCAGGACTTCCAGCTAAAACAGCAACATCCAAAAGCTTGTTCCAGGTATTCCAGCTTCCCCCATAGGAAGAAATTTAAACATCAGAGGAGGAAAGTTGCTTGCTGCAAGAGGACCTAGGAGCAACCCCAGTAAAATGCTGTATATGAGCTTGAGAGATGGAAGAAAACGAGTATCAGTTTCTTTCAGGTTCAAAGTCCCCCTTCATAGGTGGCAGGTTCCTTTTCCTTCTGTTTCATTAAAAACTTAATCTCATTCACGATTTTTCTTGCAAACTTTTCAGGATAACGATGTTGATGATGAGGAGGGAAGTCTCCTATGGAACAGATTAATGGCATTCCCTCTGGTTCTTCAAGAGGCAGAGGCTGGGCTTTTGCAAGGAGACAATATAATTCTGTGAGCAATTTCATTTTCTCAGTTCTCAGCCTTAATTATGGAAGCCACCTTTGGTGTAAGACTGGTGTTTTACATGAGCAGTAAATTAAGTCAACTTTTCAACAATAGTTTCTATTGATATTAAAATAGTATTCTATAGTAAAAATAAAATACTGTCCTTATTAAAATACACAGGACATAATTTTGAATTAAAAAAAATGTTTCCAGTCTGGTTGAAGACTATTAAAGCTGATTTTGTTGAATTTTAAATTATTCCTTTTCTGCTCTCTCCGTTCAAGAAAGGTTTCTGTAATTACCACTTAGTAACAATTGTTAAATGAGGGGGAAAGAAAATGGCTTAACTACATCTCTCATTTTTCATAATATTAAAGCTTTTTAAGAAGAAAATTTATATGTCCTCTTCCTTGGGAGAAAAAGAAAAATGAAATACACCTTATATGTGTATTGCAGCAATAACAATAGGACACCATTATATAAAGTTATATGAAAGCTGTATGGGAACAAAATAAAATGAGATTAATATGGCAACTTTTAATTTTTCCATGTGGGATTAAGGTTTTATGAGTAGGTTTTAACAGATGCCACATTCAGCTGCTCACAGCCCCGTTGAATACCTTGATAACACATTTCCCTCTGTAGGACTGAATGCATCTTCAATCCAAAGAGAAATGTAGTGGTGGGGGGTCCAGTAATCCGCAGGAATAGGTGCTAAATCCGTTCCTAAATTTCTGTTAACTTCACAGGCTCAGAGGTAACTGTTTCTGAAGGACTTTCCAGAAGTTTGTACGGATCTGAGTCCTGTAAAGTTTTGAGCTGTGTTATGAGAAAGTGAGTAGCATCTTTGACTACTGTGGGAAGATATTACCTAATTTTTGCTCTTAGGTTTTTCTTTTTTCAAAATAATATCCTTATTTTTGCACATATAAGTAGCCTCGTCAAAGTTAGCCTTTTTCGTAGGTATAAACACAACACAAAATTGACCTTCAACTATTGGGTTATGGAAAGGAAGGGATGTGAATTCATAGCAAGAAGATATTTTATCTTTCATATTTACCACTTAAGTTAACTTTAAGTGTTGATTTGCTCCGTTACTTTTCCCACCCCATTCACACCAAAGACCATTAACTCGGACTCACAAATTGTAAACACTGTTTCCAAACTATTTTGAGCTCTTCCAGGTGTGAATACGATGGTGCAGTCATTAGTGTAAATACAGATACAGATGTTCTCCTCACTGTGAAAGTCGACACTCACGTCCTCATGTCACTGGATAATCATCTTACAGTGAGTATTCTGAGTCGTTAAAAATATGTAAATGTATGGCTAAAACACCAAGCTCAGGCTAATGAAGCTTTCTCAGAGGCAATATATACCACATTTAGAACTCAATACAACCTTTAAAAAAGCCAAAGCTTTTGGTCTGAGGTGAGCACCAGCCCCACCATCCTGGAGGACCAACAAAGTCAAGTCATATCCTTTTACCATTGTCCACACGGAAAGAAATACTCCTTGTGCAGGTACATCCTTCCGACACTGGGAAGAAGCCTAAAAATGAGTGTAGAAATATGCTTTGCCATTGCTTTATACCACTTCTTTATTCACAGAACTCTTTCAGAAATTTGAACGTTGATATGAAGTCAGATTTTTCTTTTCCCCAGATCTCTGCAGTATATCATCGTCAGGTTTGTCTATCACCTTTTCTCAACTTCTCTTCCACTGCAGTACTCTATACTTGGCAAGAAGATGCACTTTTCACATCTTTTTTTTATTGCCTTAGAAAACCAGCTAAGACATTTTCACTGTCAGCTGCTTATTTGCAGTATTTTCCTCTTTGTAGTACAGACAGAACACATCAAGTGGAGAGATACAATGTGAAAACCTAAGCAACAAAGAGACAAGACAGACCTTCAGAGGCACAACTTGATATTTACGACGTAGAGAAGACTATAAAAAGTGTCTAGAAGGATAAACGGCTAGTTTTTCATAAGTGCTGTGTATTGCCCTGAAATTGTTTCAGCGTTTGTTTTAGAAAATTAAATAATACTGTCCTGTTATTAAATTCTGAAATACAGTCCATTAAAAATTAATTTGCTAGCCTATAGCAAAGAAATCCAGTTATGGTGTTGCTCTGAATAATAGAGACTCTGGCAATAACTAATTAATTAACAGTAAAACAGCTTCCTCCAGTTGCTGCTAAAAATTAGCATTTAAAGGTGATAACACAGAAGTTACTCATCCAAGATTTCCTTATTCAAGAAGTAATAGGTATGAAATCATACAGACTTTTAATATATTAAGTGCAATATGTTAATCTCTGGATAATAAAACTGGTCTCCTTATCTTTTGTCAGGTCAGCACATCAAGCCAAGTGACTCAAGTGATCCACAGATTTAGAAGAATCATTCAAGATAGATATTCTTTGCTTTATATTTGTAGTCATGAATACCATATCAAGTGTCAGAAGAACATCCTGTGGATCTATTTGTGATCTTAGAGCAGAATTCACAGGAATAGTTTCAGTGTACAGCTCTGCACGATGACCACAAGTTGAAAGTTGCAGTTTTAATACTTGTTCTACAGTAATCTGCTCTGAGTTATTAATTTGATTAATTTATTAATTGGATAAATATTATTAATTAATTTGTATTTTGTCACTATCATGCATTAGCAAAGCACTAGGAGATTAAAACTCCTTTCTGTAGAAATGCAACTCAATCTCCATCTTTGTTCTTGAACTTTCTTCTTTTTCAGCTTTATCAAATTTATTGTTCAGAATGGAAACTTTATGGATTCCCTAATTACTTGAAAAATATTCAGGAATGAATTCCATTGACCAATACATATTTATTCCCTTTGAATGATGTTTGCGCCTGTGAATCTATAGCAAAAAATTCCTTGTACATTATCCATAAAAATGAGAAATAAGTAGTTACCAATTTATGCAGGACTGGAGGGTAAATGGAACAGATAGCAGCTTTCCACAAGAAGAAATAGAGGTTTCAAAATGACATATCTACAAATGCTTTCTTTTTTTTAAACCTGACCTTTCTTCTTCCTTTTTTTTTTTTTAACCTAATTTAGTTTTCAAATAATAATTCCTAATCAAATATTCCTAATGTCTTTCTGGGAAGTCACAAAGTTAACGAGAGACAGTGGTACAGTGGTAAAAAATATACCTTCTCTCTAGAAGAAAGCTATCACTGGACTCTATCCCCAACATGTAGGCAAACCTTATTGAAAAAATAAAATATAAGTGAAAGTGTTTTGAGTGCAAAACCGGGCAGAAGCAGCGGTATAGAGCTGCATCATCCAGGAATAAGAAATGGAAATCTGGAAGTTCGAAGTCTAAAATGTGAGTCTTGCCTTTAATCCAAGGAAATACAAGACCTTTTGAACTGGAAATAAAAGTTGGATTCCAAGCTTGTAATAATTATACACACATTAGAACAAGTAAAATGTAATAGGGTATTAGATTTAAAAAAATATTTATTTAATCCTGCCCCAAAGTATATTACTGTGTATCCCTTACCTCTATAAATTCAATTTACTAGTAACCACAGAACAGCATTAACTTTAAAATTACTTCAAAAATTTTACAGCAGTTGTCTTATCATGGCGGATCTTCCTGCTTGGGAGGAAAATTAGGTTCCTGTCAGTCTGCAGACAGACATACCTGCAGAGGAACACAGCATGATCTGTAGCAGCTGTGGAGTTGGTAAAGGTTTGAGAAATTATGACATTGATAGAAAGCCAACATCATTAGATCACACAAGACTGACAGTTTTAAATCTCTCAGATTAGTCTGTCATTCCCATTTCATTGGCCTTTTAATCTTTATAATACAGAATAAAAAAAAAAAAAATTGAAATCTGAGTTTCTGTATTTGTACTGCAAAACCATGACACTTTCCAGATTTCAGGGTGATTTCTCAAAGCCAGACTCATGTAACGCTCTAGTCTCTTAATAATAACAGTTCTAGAAAAACTATGTCTTCATTCTTTTTTCTGATAAGTAACTTTCATGTGAGGTAATGAAAGGGTTCTGCTTAGGCCTACCAGAATTGTATTTTTATACTGTGAAATTGAGAATATACACTCTGTGTCCTGACAGGGAAATAAGGCATACTGGATATTTGCTTAAGCGGGTAAATCTTGGAGCAGTGTGGGATTCTGACCAGCTCATGAGCAGCCAGACTTGGTGTACTCTCTGATGTTTCATGAAAGGGATCATTGGGGTGAATAACCTTCAAAACTATCAGCATGATTTGTCTTGTGCTTTGCCAGAAGACAAACCAGGAGAGAATTATTGTATCCGCAGTGTGAATGGTGACAACACCAGTACCCAGCTCTGAGGAATTCTTCACCTGGGCATGTAATTTTATTTGTTTATTCAGATCAGACCATGCTTTGTTTGCAGGAGGAATTCTCACCCTGAAGAAAATAACTTCAGAAGTCTGGATTTTAGGGTTATATGGGCAAAATTTCTCCACTGAAGTCAAAAAGGGGTCATGACAGAGCCCCCACTCCTGCATTTAATATCAAGTGTCTTTCTCAACCCCTGTTAGTGACTGGGAACACTGACTCCAGGACAATTATTTTCAGAGTTTCTTTGTTATAACATTGTTTTGGCTTAGAAAATAACAACCAGTTTCAACCTCATTGCTTCTGCAGTTATTACTGGACAATCACAGAGCAAGTATTAATCATGTTAATGACAGTGTACATCACTGAAATGTTACCCTTCAAACCAATAACTCAGATTCAATGGATTGTTTTAGTCCAGGCTTCAGAATTTGAAATGACCTTTCCCTGCCTGAGAAAAATTGACACTGTCCCATTTAAGTCACAGTTTGTCAGCCCAGATGGTCACAGACAATCAGTCAATGCAATTTAGACTGGCATCTATGAAGGCAAAAAGAAAAATAAGTCCCACGGGAGTTCAAAAAAAGCACACAATAAAATCAGGGTAGTGTGGGCTAAGACATAACATCCTAGAGGACTGTACAGCCGAAATGGAGTTGACCCACAAAAAGAACCATAAGTTTGGTGGGGAAATATTTAGGGCTTTTAAAAGAGACAAGGATTAAACAGTTACTCCCATTTTCATTGGGATCCAGTTCACTTGCCAGAGATGGTGATTCTGGACATACATTGAGCCATCTAATAACTTTTTAACTTTCTTTAGGAGGGGAAAAAAAGCCCAACAAACCAAAAAAAACCCACAAAAAAACAATTAAAAAAAAAAGGCAGCAAATAAACAAACAAATCCCCAAAAGAAAGAAACAAACATACATCAGAAGCAAGTTTATGGTATTTCACACGGATTCTAGGTTGATTTCTTTTAGATATTTTGATTGTCACTTCTCTTAATAACTTTAGATTTTCAGATGCAGCATGTTTGGCAAAGTGTAGGACCTCAGATAAAAACCATTTTGTGTTTGCAGATACAGACTACTGTGTTGTATGCCTCATGATAAATATTATCAAGATATTGTTCCTGTTTCAAACAATTGGGCCTTGATCTTACCCCATATTGATGCTGGTTAATAGTGAAAGATATGTAAATGTTTCAAGTGATCAGTCTCTCACAATTTTCAGGGAGTGAGAAATGATAGAGAATATGGCTGTGAAGATGACTTGGGATAGCAGTGAGGAAAGAGAAAAAATAAAGCAAAGAATCTTTTCCCCGTGTACATTTGTAATTTTAGTTAGTGCTTTTGCATCATTGTGAGAGAGATTCATGAAGAAAAAAGGGAAGCTTAGATGAATTTCCATTTCTGATTGCCAAATTTTAAGCTAGTATATGTTTGTAGTCATGAATTAAGTCCTCTAAGTCGGTTTCCACGTTTAGTGGAACTGCTCTGATCTGAATTTTCCAGTAGCTTAATTCTCTGAGGCAGATCCTGAAAACTTCATCTCAAGCCCTGAGACAATGTGCTGTATGTTCATGTGTGAATTCCAGAGAACCGTGCATACGTCAGGATCGTGTGGGAGAAGAGGCCACGGTGATGAGGCTGTTTCTGTGTCCTACAGACAAGCAATGTATAAAACCAGGAGGTGGTGAATTGAGGCTACAGCTCCTCTTCTTCCCTGGGAAATTATGAAGGTGGTGGCAAGACCTAAAATGGTTTCCTGCACCAGTTGCAGCTATAATGCACTTCAAGTAACTGTTTCACTCTGATCTGGCTGAAAGTATCAGATGGAGATAAAAGTTCATCTGTAACTCTATCATTTGCTTTTAAGCATTACACTTTAATAAGTAACTATTTCATTATATCATTATTTTAACAAGTGAGTGCTGTAAAACCTTTTTTTGATCCAGGTATCTGTCTCTGTCTAAGTTTGAACCCCATCTTAAGGCTATGGTTAGTGTGTGCTATTTTTATTTACCTTTGCACCACTTTTAGACCAAAAAAAAAGCACATTGTTGGGCTCACAACATGAGTCTTCACATCAAAAACTTGTTCACTTGATCCAAACTTATTTATAGATAAAAGAGGAAACCATTTCACCTAACCTATGAACAAAAATAAAAGTACCAGAGCATGAAGCCTATTATTCTGACTTTTGAAAGAGAAAAACAAAGAATGTGGCAATTTGAAATATGACTATAGCATGTTTCTTTCATACCTGACTCTTTTTTTAAGCACTGCAGCTTTCCAGCAATGCCAAGTCAGTGCTTCCACAGGGTTGCTGATGCTCCTCACTTCCCTACTCTTGCCATACTTTCTGGTGACCCCGAGAGATGAGGCTGAGCAGCTCAACCACACTCTTCCAGGCCCTTATTTCTATGAAAGAAAAATTGTCTATCCTAGATCCATTTATTTCAATCGTAGCAGCTATCCAGGTGTTCACCTCAAAGTCTTCTGTACTATATAAGCCAAGAAATTTCATTACATCTCTTAGTTGAACTGACATCTTCTTCTTTCGTGCCTGTTCCCAGAAGCTGAGTGATAAACAAGAGATTAGTTTGTGTTTAGTTGTTTTTTCTTTGCCTTGAGATCTTTTTTATGTGTGTGAAAAAGGGAGAGAAGTTTAAAAATAATGATCTTGTAGTTTAGCATTTTCATGAGATTAAAACAAACAAACACAAAAAACCCACAAACCACACAAAAAACCCAAAAACCAAACAAAAACCCTGGTCTGTACTATCACTGCACTGGAACCATTAATTGTGGTGTACTGCTTCTTATACTCTTAATGGTTGTTTTAATTCTACACTAAAGAAAGGAACTTGAAACTGCTTTGGAGGAGCTAGCACTCTCTTCTGCTGCTCATTTTGTCCAAACAAATAATTAATTTGAAAGGAAAAAAGGCTTAACTAATGCCTTAATTTCTGTATCTCTGCAGACCATGCTTTTCCTAATGTTTCCAACTGTGATCTACCTTAAGTGAATTCCAACCTCATCTCACACTTGGACTTGTACAAAAGATACCTATTGTGTCCTTTTGGTAGCAAACAGCCATCAGAATTGTAGCAAGCTGAAGGGGAAACTGCATATATTAGAATAGATTTGAAAATGGACAATTTCTTCTTCAGGTTAAGTAAAAATATCCTTCCACTTGGCAGAGGGGGATGTAGAGCCCTGAGTCTGCTGTACTGCAAAGTCCACGTAAAGAAGGAGATGTTCTTATCAGCTCTCTGTACTCCTAAGGCATATTTAGCCTAGATGATCAACTGGTTTCAGGGAGGAAAATTGACGACAGATAGTACAATGTTCCATTAAACGCTGCAGAACACCACTTACCTTCAGATAATAAACTCCTAAAGAAAAGGGAGGCTTAGATTATAGTTTACATTAAATTAGATCAAATGAGTTATTCTTCATTTATGCTCTAGTAAGATGGAAAAGTCTCAGGCCCTATTTTTTGTAAAACTTTCACTAAATCAAAAAACTGCAATTCATCAGCTTACACAGAAATATAATTTGCTGCTGGAGTTTTGATCTTTGAATTCCAACACACTGTTTCCCAACGTTCTCCTGTGAAGTTCAGTTGCTCTGCAGCAGCAGGATCATTGTGTAAAAAGTATGGAACTAATCAGAATGTCTGTATTTGGTTGGGGATGATCACCACGGAAAATTTTAGAGTAAATGTCAGATATTGAATATTCAAATAATCCATGTGTTTTGTCGGAATTTGGGTTCATCTAGAAGTACAAGTACTGGTTGCAAAATTTGGATCCAAAATATGAAGATGTTGGACTCCAAATTCAAACCCAAAACCTGAGCTCAGTCTGTTTAATGATAATTTACAGAAAAAGCAGTTCCTCTGAAAATTCTGATCTGAGTTCTGAAGTTTAGGGATGATGCTCTCTGCTTTAGAACACTCTCACTTTACTGTGGGAGACAGCCAGGGCAGTCCTTTGTCTTCAGTACTGTAAAATCAAAGAGAACAAAGCGACAAACAATCAAGACTAAAATATAAAATAGCAAAATAAAGGGTGAGTTATGCTATTCAAAGGGAAAAGACAGGTGCCTGAAAAAAAAAAAAAAAAAAGGAGAGATAATCCACTGGTTGAGTGTTGCAGTGAGAAGAAATTCACTGTAATCAACACACAAGAATGTGCGTGCTCAGCCTCCCGCTGGGAATAGAGCGATGTGACAGACTGCACACAATGCCCAGGAAGAGTTTTTCTTCTCCTGGGAGCCTGTCTGAGTGAAAGCCTGTGGGAGTTGTCCTCTTCTGCGCCTACCCTGTGAGACTGCCTTCATCTATCCCGAAAATTATTCTAAGAGACATCTTGTCAGCATGGTTTGTGAGGAGCAATCCTCGGACCACAGCAAATGGCAGGGAATAAAAACCAATGAGGCATTTAAGATACAATAAATCTGACCTTGGGGTCCCAGCATCTGAAAAGTTTCCAGCGCTAATCTGCTCAGGTTTGCTGCCATTGTGACAGTCATCTTTTTGCCTGCCCTCATTTGTACTGAGCCATGACTATAAACCTCAAAGCAAGAGGACAGCCTTTCGACAGAATCCTTTAGACATTGCAAGCTACAGCACAACAATGCCTAAAATCTCTCTATAAAACTGTTTGATGGAGTTTTCAGGCCTGTAGATTCCCTAAAGTCACTCATTGAATATGATACGGGGTCTCAGAGCCTGACACTACCTAATGTATCTAAATAACTCAGCTGAATAGATTTTAACTAATCATTCTCACAACCAGAGAAGCCCCCTCTAATGACCATACTATGAACCATTCCTGTTTTTTTATTTCCTCTTCTGCTGAAGTACAAGAAATAAAAAAATATGGAAAACCTTGGGAAAAAGAAATTAAAAAGAGTCTGACATTGACTGCACACACAACGGCAAAAAGGAACTTTTCATTAAATATGAATCCTAGATCCTGTTTCCTCAGCTTTTACAGCAATTTGTATTAAATAACTATCAAATAAAAACCCAGAATTTAAAAATCAGAATCACAGTCCCTTTGTCTGCAACTGAGTGCTGACATTGACACAATAGAAACTGGGTCATTTTTGTCCGCTTTTCTTGTGGATTCCTGAATCTGAACACTGGCCTAAGCAGTGATTACTCCTGCCTTCTCAGCATTAGCAGAAGGAACATGGTTCCTGTGAAAATTAACCCCTCAGTTCCAGATGAAGGTGTCTTGGACGCACACCATGCAATAAGGGCAGGATCAAGGCATCCCAGCCTTAGGGCCAAGGTTATTGTCACTAATTTTTCGTAAAAGGAACTTCCAGCCACAGTTTTTTATCTCAATATTGTTTATTGCAAGTGAATAAGGCATGGTGTAAACATTCTTAGCGGATTAGGCCTCCTTTGGATGCACAAGCAAACAGTAAACTGTCTTTTCTCATCAATTACAGAGATTGGAAAGAAAAAGGTACTTTAGACACTCAGTTTAGCAAGAGTGGCAATTTAGAAAGCCTGAGAAACATCACCCGAAATTGCAGGTGTTAATGTCTTCTTAGATGTTAGGTAGGATTTTCCCGAATCATTCTTTTAGCTCGGACTTCTGTGCTTTGCCTAAAAGGGCATCTCGGGTACTCCAGTGCTCTGCTCCGTGTGTGCCAGACTGCTATTCCTTCAGATGAGGAGCCAGCATTCCCTACCAGATGGTTCTCATGTCTCACAGCCTTCTCAGGCAGACACGCTGAGGAGAGAGGGAGAAGAGAGAATGCAAATTCATTACCTTTTACATCTGCTTCTCTCAAATCAAGACAAACACAAGGATGCTACCACACTTTTCCAGAGGCAGGAGGCAGAAAACCACACCCAGCAACTAGAAAAGTTCCACAGAAGGTTTGTCTTACAAGATGACCAACATACTAACACTGAAATTGTGCAGGACTCTGTCTACACATCCAGGAAGGAAGTTATAATGGGAGTTTAGTCAAGATAAAGCAGTTTCTTTATTCAAGTAGATACAGCAGGAATGACCAATGACTTCCAGACTGTGAATTAGGTTGTAAAGAAAGGACACATGGAAGCAGGCATCTCTGAGAGAACCTTTAAGTGTGTGATATTTAATGCAAGGAGTTTAAAACAGTCATTACTAGCCAAAAGAAGAAACAAAATGCTGAACAGAAACAACAGTCAGGGCTGCTTTAGAAGTACAGGACACCTTTCAGTCTCACTGAGCATCACATGTAAAGTCTCTCTGCTCACTTAAGCATGGCCATGATGAAGATAACATAAAACAATGCTTGGTTAACATGCAACTAACTCAGCACATTACAGCTCCTAGATCAATGAGACTTCAGAGCCTTTTCAGATTGGAGGTCAGAATTGGAATCCCCTTTCGGTCCAGAATTTAAGCCACTAAGAGAATTCTCCAGGGGTAACACAAGGTGAAAGAACTATCAACATTGACAGCAGTGTCAATTAGCAAGCTCGCTCATTAAGAGATATTCTTAACTGGACCCCAAAGGAAACTACAGTGAATTACAGTGGATGCAGAATTTCCTCACCCCATGTGCCATGTGGCCACGTACAGAGAACTCATGGCAGAAAGATTAAATTTTATTTCATTATAAACCAACCAGTTGAAGTCTGAGAGATTTTTGGAAGTGAGATTTAAATGTTCACATCACCTGAATCCAGACCTTCCAATCTACTGAGCTGCTTCAATTCCATTGAAAGACAATTAAATAGAGCAAGGTGTTTTTGAGGATCTTGATTTCACGTGCAAGAAAAGTTCTTTGTTATAAAATTGGTCAAACACAAGAGGGGATGAGCAATGGGGTTGAATCTCCATCCTTGCAGCTTTTCAGAACTTGTCTGAGCAACCTGATGTTCACATATGTATATCATACCAGTGTCTGAATGTATAAACATACTAACACAGAAAATAAGTATAAATATATATAAAATTACAAGTACATTTTGAAACTTTCTTACTTCTTAGATATAAAGGGTGTAAGACACCAGCCTTAGAAAGGAATGACACTATAAATTTTTATTAGGTGGATCAGAAATATTTTCATGCTGTGGGCAGTGTCGGTTTATAAGAAGTACAGATTACTATCTGCTATAACAAGGAGCATTAACTATGATTAATGAGCTAACTTTGAAAGTCAGACCATCTCCACAATATAATCTTTTCTCCTCTAAGGCAATTTTTAAAGAAACTTTTAAATATTTAAATAGTTCAGCAGCCCTCTGAAGCCAGTGTTGTCTGAATGTCTTCAGCAATTGATTTCTAGACTTAAATTGAAAAAATAAGACCAGTTACATTATGTGAACAGAAATGTCATATCTATGTTAATGCAATTGCATATTGGGAAAACTCAGGTTTTGGTAAAAACAGTCATGATTTTGTTATCTATATTTGAGCCGATCTATATCTGAAGAAATTTTGTCCTGTTATTCACTTTTTTTTTTTCTGGTAAAAAAGGGGAGAGTGTCATCGACTCCTTTAAAACAGGATTACTGACCTGGTGATTAGGGCACAGTCCAAAGATCAAACAAACCTGGGAGGAACTGCACTGCCCATGAAGGCAGGAAAAGTTGCTGCCCTACCAGGGCAGGTTAAAATGTCAGGTTTCTTAGGCACCAGCCGGGATCAGGCAGGTTGGCAGGTTAGCTGAGCTCATGCAGCCAAATTCCAGGATGGACCGATGAGAAGGGGTCAATTGTGTTATGGGTGCAGGGCTTGTACTGCCATTTTCAAATATGACTTTTGACACTTTGATGGAGCTCCTCAAAACTGTTCAAGCACCTAACACTCCCTCAGAAATCTGGATTGAATGGCCATTGTGTTAAACACTCTCTGGTTTACGGTATTTTGCATTAAGCTGTCAGTGGATAAAATATAGGAGCTCTTTCCATAACAGGGATTAGAACAAATTGTCCTCACCTATGGGTGTAAACATCCAAGCAAATACATTTCAGAGTCTTCTCACATGAAATGTTCTTAGTGCCAGAAAAGAATTAAATGCACATATACTGTACTGCCAGTGAACATCCTAATGTTTCAATGATTATATAAAAAATGTGGACAGATATATATTACACATATATGAAAGCTATTTTTATCTACATTATAGAAAAATGAGATATGCACTACCTTTGTAGATATGTATTACTCATATTGTAATAAATTGGGTTAATATTTTTCAGGCGATACAATGAAAACTGATCTATGTTCTGTCCTGACAGCAAACTGACTGTTTTATGAGTTCACCTACTATATTTCCTTTTCTGTTGATTGTCTGGAAATCCCAGATGGATGGAATGGATTCACTGGCATGCAGTGAGAGTTGTGTAATTCAGCATCCTGATGAACTCTACTCAGTTCTGCAATTTGGGTCTTTTCAGATAATCACAAATGTATGAACTACCATCTTCTTAGCAACTTAAACATATCTCGTGTATGCAGAGCTATAACATACCAAAGCCATAACATACCAGAACCATAACAACAATATCATACTTCTCAGAAATATCTTGTTAAGTTATGGTCTGTAAGTTGTTTAAATTATGTGTCTGATCACACAGAAAAATCATGACCCTCTATATTATTAGGGAAATTAATTAATAAGTTGGATATTCAAGGTATGACCTCCTAAATCATCCATACTTACAAAATATTTGGGTTTATGCTTTACATCTGAAAATGTAGTGAATTTTTACTGAGTGCTATTAAACAACTATTGCTAGTCACTCTCAGAGAGGCAAACATTTTGGGGTAAAGCCAAGCAACACAGCTGTATTGAGAATTAATAGTTAAGAATTTGGGCTATATCATAATTTTAATATGAACAATGTTTCCTTGTATTGCTTCCTGACATACATTTTTGTGAGTTTTCTGAAATGCTCTGGTCTCTTTGCAAATGAAATGTGCCAAAGAAATGGGAGTGATAAAATAGTTACCATTTTATAGCTTCTTGCATCTATTTAGTCAGCTTTTCCAGTCCCTACTGAAATATCCAGACTGGTGAACTCTTGCTCAGCTACTTGATTTTGCAAAGGTGCCTTACACATAACAAAAGAATATCAAACCTTATCGTCATTCCACACTTGTCACAGGAGCAGGAAAACAAGGGTGGCCACAATCGAAAATGCCCAAATCTCTGTGTTTTGTTTCCTCAAACTTTTATTTAGTTCTTAAATGAAAACCAACACTGATAGCAAAATGCAATCCCCTCTATGACTTATGTCATCCATAATGCCTGTGGGATTTACATTGCCATGAGAAGGAGGCTATTTACATGTTAAAAAGCCATTTATGATACTAATAAAAGTCTACAGGATTTACTTTACAATGTGCGAGAAGCCATTTATGATGTTAAGAGTCAATTTACAATGTTAACAATTGTGTTAGCAGTAAAAATGCAGAGTGGATATATAACATTGGGGTTTTTTTCCTTGCATTGTTGATATTTCCCTGGCAGTGATCCATGTCTCAACCACACAGATTTTCTGGTTTATGTTTTAAATGAGACAGATATGGCATAAATTTTTGTTTTCCCTGAGTTAATCTTAGAGAAAAACTATTTATACAGATGTATTCTGAATGCCTCACACAGTGTAATAAGGCAGAGATTTCTGGCTCTGTCAGGCAACTTCTTCTGGCTGCATCAATTTGCAACAGCACCAAAGATGTTCCCAGTCTTCCCACTTTCATTCTCCCCTTGGACATTCAGTAGTCTTGATGCAACAGAAATCTTTGAATGTTTTTTCCAATTTTAATTCTCCTTTTTTATTACTTGCTTCTAAGGGAAGAGAAAATTCCAGAGACTTCTAGAGTACATTTTGCTGCTACCTTTATTATTATGCTCGATAAAGAAAAATAACATTTCTTAAATTCACCTAAAAGGCTCTGAAGATATTGTTTTACCAAAAGCTTTACTTACCTAGAACGAGCTGATCCTGTTAATTACCCAAACCCATACATAATCACAGTGATAATTTCACAAAACTGAGATGTCACCTATTGGTTCTTACTGTGGTACCAATCGCAACTCATGTCCTATTAGATTAATCAGACCAACTGTGGGAGAAGGATTCTCCTCTCCAGGATGAGCAGCCCCAGCTCTCTCAGCCTGTCTGCATAGGAGATGTGTTACAGACCTCTCATCATTTTTTGTGGCCCTGTTTCATATTGTTAAAAGTTTTTTATTGCTTTTAATTGTTAGTGTAATGAAAATCTCAACAGTCTAATTCAAGAATTGTCATTAATCTAGATCTAATTATAACAGAAAAAGAAAATGCGGAAATGCGGATAGAGTTACATATTAAGAGAAATATTCACAGTAATAGCAGTAACATGGTTAAAATCAAAACACATATGTGGTTTCTACTCCTACTTTCGGGATTATTCCCACATTGCTACTCCTCTGGGTCCTAACACTGGTGGTTTCATTCTGATGTTGGTGACAGAGGTGTATTATGTTGAGGCAGCATTTCTGGAGACCTTCAGCAGGAGGAGTGAAGGTCCATGTTGACAGTTCTTTCTCCTCCTTCCAGGATCCACATGGACCCACATCTTCATCATCTTGCTAACATGCATTCACACCCCTTTCCTTCCTCATTGTTCTGCAGCTCCGTGTTACATCCAGATTTATAATACGTATGGTATCCACGACATATGTCAGAAACCATTTCTTTGTTTCACTTTTTTGCCCCTAGAACTACTTTTGTCCACCTCCAAGTCTTCACTTCTTTAACTGACCACTGAGAAGCTGTTTATAGCCACGGAATCACCAGTGCCAGCTGTGCCCCAACCTCTTAGTCTCCCATGGGTCCCCTTCTCGAGTCTCTACTATCATCCCAGCATTTTCAAGCATTATGTCATCGTGTGAGAGCTGTGAAAATCTATTTCTACCTCGGGCCACTCTTTCTTACTGCTTTGTGTGTAAAACTGTGCTTGTGCCACAGAGAGATAAACAAAAGTAGAACGAATTAGACCCAGACACCTGGTCAATTAGAGAGATTGCTATTACAGCTAAACCAAGTAAAAATAAAAGTTGTTGGCAGGTTAGGAAATGTTCAGACAGAGAAAGTCTGACAAGCATCAGTTCACAGCACTGAGCTTAAGGCAATGGCAGTACAGTTGTAAATATGATTATTGTTAATCAATTACACTCAAAAAAATAGTGTTACTGAAACGCGGCAATTGCTAGGACTGTTAAAAATGTTTTTTAGTTCAAGAATTACTGACTTGTTTGAGGGTTTTATAAATTTTCAGAGAACGCTGCAGTACTGTTTATTGTTCAGAGAAAGAGAGTAGCACTTATTTATTATTTGGATTTCTTATTTTGCTAAATGAGTTATTTCAATTAAAGCACATCAGTAATTTTCTGATTCCTGACATAAAGGATAAGTCTGAAATTTTAAGTACACTGAGCTGTGAGCAGAAATATTCGTTTGCACTTACTCTGAAATACAGCTCCTCAGATTTTGCTCTTGGTTAAATGTTCTTCACTCTCCTCTTTATATCCAACTTTCCAAAGTTTGTTAAGGAGAAAGAACAGCAGTTTCTTTAATGGTTGTATTTAAAGACTCTAAGAATTAATTAAGATTTTAAAAGTCCACCATGAGACCTGAAAAGCTATAAAAAGTAAAGATTTCTGGATTAATTGAAACAGAATCCCAAATGTAGTGTAACTCAATAGGTAATATGTTATACTCAATTAAACACTTTAAATTTTTAAAAACATTGAGGTTTTTTTCTGCCATGAGAACATCAGCAATTAAAGTCTTTTGGATGTACTTGAAGCAGACTACATATTCATGAAGTTAAGATCTTAACAGGACCAACTCATAAGGGCAGCAAACCAGGGAAACAGGAACTAAACATTATGAACTATGCACATGAATCGTATTTTTGTATTCCAAATTAAATTATGAAAAACAAAGGTTGTGAAATACTTTGGATTACATTCACAAAAAGTAATGTCTAAGTACCTGAACTTGTCTGCTGGGTTTCCAGGGACAGGCAGGGAGAAGTCCACTCAGAGATGACTAATCAGTACTCTCTCCATGTGCTCCTATTTTCCTATATATTATAACGTGTGTCATATCCCATCCTGTTCACTTCCTCAGGAAAGCAGCAAGACAACAGTTAAGGAAAAAAGAACATAGTGACAGCAGAGAACCTAAAAGAAAATATCCCTCTGGTTAAGATGACAGCATGACTGAGATTTGGAAATGTGTTGGCAAAATAAAGCTAGAAGTTATGGCAATGGAGCAGATTTGTAGTTTTTATTATTGCTTTTGGCGGAATAAAATAATGGTACTGAAATTCAACTTCTAATTTCTTAATTAAACATCAAATCCACTGACATCTTGAACTTACGATGAAAAATGACAAAAGATTTTTGAAAAGTGCGTTTTTGGTTTTGTCATGAAAGTCACCTGTAGAGAACTGCATTTCTACGTGGGCGTACTAGAAAATAGTCAGAAACTCAGCAAACACAGCACCAAGCCCCAGTTAATAAGTTCTGCCTCTAAACAATAGTTAGGAGTGCAACAGAGAGTGCCAAAAAATAGCTTTTAAGATGAGAAATCCATCCAAGGGAGAAAGGATGGAGAGGATGCTTGAAAGTCTGTGCCTGATAGAATGCCTGATTATCTTCAGGAAACTGATAAGGGCACATTTTTCTCCCTGAGGTCTACATGGAAAAACACCACTTATTTCTTAACAGCTACACTTGCTTATTTCCCCAGAAACAGGGCGGTGATGGAAAAACTGCCTTTTTGGGAGCATCTCCTGGTTGGTTCTATCCTCTGAGATGTGCCTGGCAATTGTGGGGTTACACCAGCAGCACTAAAACCACACCAGTGACGAATGACAGGGGCTGAACACTTGTCAGTGATTGCAGGAGAATTACGAGGCCGTCCTTCACTGATTAGTGCAAACGTAGTCTGTGGACCATGAAATGCGTGGTGAGCACTGCAGAACTCTGAATGGGGTCTTCAAATAACAGCAACAATCTGTAGAAACTGCCATTAGAACCTGCAGAATTTAATCCAGATAATTTCTTCTTTGTAGCTTCAAGAAATTTATAAATCTGCGGATTTCCTGGCTGAGAGGGTTCCACTTTCTATCTATAATCTGCATGTGGAAAAAGCCATTTCTAGCTTTATACAGCAGTGCTGGGGACCTTGCACTTCCACTCCCTCATCCTCAGACCACCAAAATTCAGGTTTTCCTTCTCTGCTCAGAAACCCAGAGTGTGTTATGTTGTCTCACGTGTTCACCTCCCAGAGAGCACAACATGAAGGTTACACTTAGGTAGGTACTCAGACTCCTTTCTTTTCTGTAAAAATCAAACATTTTTCACATAGCAATTAAACCTCTGTCATCCCTTTAAGACTGTGACAATTTTCCTCTAATCTGATAATGTAATTACTCTTTCTTGTTTCTTGATCATTTGGGTTTGATTCTGATTGTGACTATGCTAGTTACACTTGAAATGTCATAGGGGATTAAAAGTTCCAGAAAGAAATATCTACTTGCTTTGAAGGAAGCAAATGTATCATAATCAGTCATGTCTTTCAAAGCCATTCTCTGAATTTGTAGTAGGCATCAAAAGTAATTCCAATTACATTAGTAGGGTCATATCACCATCACTACAAATTAATGAAGCTTCACTGAAGAATTATATCAGTTTACATCACTGTAGGTTTGCAGAGACTCTCAGACTTTATTGTGATGGAGGTCATATATGAAAGTTAAAGGAAGATAAAGAGGAGAGAAAGTTAATTCAGACTTATGTGCTGTGATCCCATTTTAATTTTTCCTCTGCTGTATTTTGGCAAGTAAAATGTCACTGCATTTGAAGTCTCAGTCCCAGATGCTTCCTGAAAAATTTGAAAACAATCCATCAAAGAAAGTTCCAGACATTCAGTACTGTCTGCCTCTTTTTCCCTCTTTTTTCCCCTATCTATAAATTTGTTCTCTCAAATGTTTCTGCACAAACATGAGACTCACTCTTGAACATCTCAGTTATTCTGCTGCTTCTCCCTCTCTTGAGGTCATAATTCTCTCTAACTATATCCCTGCAAGTGAGGTGTCCCAAATCTCAATATGACTTTAGCTGAAGGAGAAGCAGCAGGAGTGGAGAGCTGCCAAATCAAACATAAGTCTCTCTTAAATTAATGATGTTTGGGATGGATGATGAGGTTTCTGCAGGATACTGTACATGCCTAAAACCACAAGAGGCATCAAAATAGTCACAAAACATGCGTAAGGGCTTTAAAATATTTTTTGTGTGAAGACCTGAAGTTGTTTTAAAAATTCTGGGGTTTGTCATATTAAATTTGATTACATTCCTGTGATTCAAAAGATGACAGTCAGAATGCTTCCATGTGCTTTTAAACTCGCTTGTGCAGCTTCCCCCACCATGATGAATCTCCCTACACATTCCTTGACTCATTCTGAAAATATAAAAATGAAGTGCTAAGAATGGAAACCTGTGGCATTGAAATTTCCCAAAGAACAAAAACCTCATTTTTTATTTCAGTTCCTTTCTATTTTTTTCCCATTTTCTTAATCCCACCTTGCCTCACTTGAACTTATTTTCCTACAGTGATTCCCAATTCGGTGCCTGAATCCCAGTCCAGAGGGATATTTGTTTACTTAGCCTTCATCTCTCACTGTAGAGCATTGTGAACAAAACCCCATGGGCAGCAACTCTTAAGAGTTTAGAGTGGTATCGTCATGTCACACATTAGGGACACAGAAACGTTAGGCTACTCTCTGTAGAGTCACAAAATTTTCACTCATGAAGTAACATCAAAGACAAACGAAGCATTACAATTAAAATTTCCAAGTAATGAAGTTGCAGGGAAGTGAGATTCTAGTGGACCATTTCACGTTCAAGAAAATCTGTTGCGTATTAGCACAAGGAGTGAAATAATTAGGGAGGCAGCCAGACAATAGCAAAAAGGAGATAAAAGTGTGTTTAAACCATCATTGTATCTGTTCCCCCTCTGGCTCTTTTAGGAACAAAAAGGGATGACCAGATAGAGAAGTGGATTGAATTTGAGGAGCATTGAGTTCAATTCTTGGCTTCATCCCAGACTCTCTGTATGACTCTGGGAAAGCCCCTAAATCTATTACATATGCCATTCTCAGGCTATCAAAGCTGTGAGAGCATTTCCCAGTCTCACAGGAATAAAATCCATTAAGAACTGTGAAGTGCTCAGCCCTTATAATTAAGGGGATTGTATGCAGTGGGCACTGGGACCAGGGGTTTTGAAGCAGATATTCAAAGATATTTAGGTGTTTAAAAACGTTGGGCAATTTAATTGAAATGTGGGAATTGAGAGCTTTTGAAAATCCCAATGTATGAGAATCCTTAATTCTGCCTTTACAACTTAATAAGACACAGCCAGGGTAGGAATCACGCCTTGGAATTTGCTATGACAAGCTTCCTAGGAGTCTGTGCCCTAGCAGGAAATGTGAAAGTAGGAATCTGTATTACTTTAAGCTCCTGTTTTCTTCAAATGATTTAAAAATCTCTCTAACATGCTTACGAGTGGCAGTGAAAAATTCTGATTTAAAACTTTTATTGGAAAATAAGGTTAAAGGTTTAGGTTTCAGGTTCACTGACAGACCTACCGTTTGCAAGACCAAAAAGTAGTTACACCAAAGCTAAATGCTGTTGAAAGACTGATCTATTCCTTACAGATTTAATCTATTTTCCCATTGGGAGGCACTATGCATATATGCTTTATTTTATTTAGAGCACAAAGTCTGCCTTAACTTGTTTAAAGAACCAAAGCATAAAACTCTGAAAAAATATATATTTTTATTTATTTGTGGCAGAGGCAATGAGATTAATACAGTCTGAGAGTGACCACAGAGAATGACAAATAACACTGATCAGAAAAAATGCAGCCACAGATTTATCGTCGTTGCTTTATTATATTGTACCATATAGCAATTGCTTTATTATAATGTACCATAAAATGTACTTCTAAAGTGTGTACATGTTTGGATTAAAATAAGTATATTGTATTCTGTGTATAGCAGTCTTATTATAATGGATATTTTGTAGCCTCATTGATTCATTCCTTCATCCATTCATTTCTATGACATCTAAGCAGATTTAATGATTAAAGGCAATATGTGTTATTATGTATTTCTACTCTAAGTAATGGCCATAAATGCTATGAGTTCCTTTCCTAGCAAGATCCTGATGTTAAAGCTGGTTACACTGTCTTTCATAGCTTTTAATATATTTTTTCTATATTTAATCATTACAATATTCTGTATGTTATTGGTAGAAGGATTATTTCACATGGTAAGCAACACAAGATCCACACATAGAACAAACAGCTACTGTACTGTTATATTTTAAACTTTGGAACTTACAGACATTAAACAGTGAGAAAACAATCAGCCCCTTCACCTTAAAAAACATTAGCTCATTTCTCAGTGCTTGACTGGTGCCTGTATCTCTGCAGTAATTCATGTGACAGCAAATTTAGTATATAGGAAAGTCCAAACATTTTTATTTAATTCAGGTACATATTGGTGAAATGAAGAACTCAATTTAATCCCAAATTGAATGAGAAGAAAACCGATGAGTTTGGTTAAATTATGCTGCTTATTATAAAGTGGAAAATCAGGCCTAATCTTTTTGTATAATTGCTCCTTTTCCCAGCAATCATTCTTCAAACTGCTGAAGGGCTAGTGCAATCATTTTGCATAGGAAATTTCATTTAGTTTTTGGCTAAGTGAAAATATTCAAGTTTTTCATTTCTACCTACGCTTTTCACTTTTCTCTTAAAACCTTCTTATTAAGTTCATTCAGAAATAGAAACAAATAGGAACGTTATTTTGATGAAAGGAAATTTGCAAGGAAAGAATTTGGAATGTAACTATTTTCACGTCTTGATTAAAACATCTGATTCTTCATGGCAGAAAACATTAAACAAAAAAAACCCACACAAAACAAAACCAAACAAAAAACAAACAAACAAAAACACAAGAAAAAAAACAAAACCAAACCCCACAAAACCCAAAAAATGAAACAAACAAACAAACAAACAAAAAATGAAAATAAAAAAAAAAATTAAAAAGAGAGAATAATTTTCAGTTATTTGATGACACCTCTTTTTTTTGTTAACTTGGAAACCACAAAGGGGTCAATGAGTTCTAAACTAAATGACCAACATTTTAAAGTGTTTAATGAGAAAAATGTTTGTCCTTCCTTGATAAATCCCATTCATCTGATGTTCTTCATTGTCTTACATCCACTGTCAAAGAAGTGAAATAATTTTAATGAAGCTGGAATCTAAGTAAATCAAATTGTTCATTGGTCCCAACTCATTTAAGCTCCATGAAAAGTCTCGTATTGGTCATAGAGAAAATAAATTTGTGTTAATGTTACTACTGTTAATAGCTGAAGTAGTAAAACAGTAAATTCATCATGAGATTCAGCTTTCAATTACCCTAAAATTTAATGAGACAGACACCAGTTCCTGAAAAACTTTCATTTGAGGTTTTATTTAATTTCACAGATGTAAAAAGACAGGTGATGATATCATTGCTAGAGACACTATGTCAGTGGTTAAAACGATGCCATTCTGCATCCATCAGAAATGGCTTAAGATCATGTTGGTTCAATTAAAATTGTTCTGTTCATACAGAAGAAGCTACTCTGACACGGCTATAGAAGGTACAGTCTCAAACTATATCATTTTTATCCATCCTCCGCATGCCTGAGAGCAGAGACCTGTATCAAGGTCTTGTTTCCAAAGCACAGTCGTGTTCAGGTTGTATCACAATTTGACACAGTTTTGCTCAGCAACACAACGTTTTGGTTGGGATATTCACTGGGGAGGTAAAAAAATACAGGCTATGGTCTCCTTGAATGTTTAGCTGTACAGCATAAAATAGTACATAGAAGAAACTGAGAGACTTCAGAACCATAAAACTCTACAATCTCCTATAAGATAAGGGAGCTTTGCCATAAATAATTGGGAATTGAACCCAGGACTCTCAAAGCCTAAGAAAACAGATAGTTGTTGAATTCTCAATGTGAATATCCAAAAGCAACGATGGTTATCTTATTTATTTTACTAATTACCTTATAATTTAAGCGGTTGCTTTTCATTGCCATCTTTTTATTTTTTTGCTATTTAAATAATCATCTTCAATTGGATGGAATATTTCCTGTAACACACACACACCTTTAGGCTTTTCAGCTTCATCTAATCTATCTCTTTCTCACTGTTTGGCTACACAGTTCAATTATTCATGCAACCCATCTACGCACATTTTCCACAATGAGGAAGCAATTAACAGCTGAACAGAGCAGTACCCTTCTATATTAAAGTGATCCCAAGTCCTTTATAGACCACTGGGGTAAACAAGAACATGTCTCTCAGAAAAGAAAAAACAATTTACATCGGTGGAAAATATGACCCACTATATTTACTTACCAAACTTAGTGTCAAAATTAGATTTAAATGTAAAACTAGAAAGCTAATCTTGGGAGGGTTTTTTGGCTTGGTTTGGTTGGGTTTTGTTGTTGGTTTTTTGGTGTTTTTTCTAACTGCTTTAATCCGCTTATTTTCTCCATCCTAGAAAAAAATATAAAGATCTTAAAAAATTTAAGTGCCCCAAATTCTCCAAGTCATTGCAAATCCAGAGCTTTTAATAGCTTCCTTATTTTTAGTGCATTTCTGCAAATATTCTCAGTGGGAATTCAGTAGAGCAAGTTCTTCACACATCCTGCTAATGCTTACAACTTATTGTTAATGCAGCATGGACCCTTTGAGATTTGCTGAACTAATCAAAAGTAATGTTAATAATTGGCAAAAGAGATTGCCTCTGGACGAAGAACATTGCACACAGATTAGTGTTAACTTGACTCCTAAGGCCATCAACAAAAGTAGATTTTCCCACCTTGTTAACTCTCCTTGTTTGGCTTTTGTTTATTTGTTTTCAGATCACATTTGTTCAAAGTGATACTGAGAAAGTCCACGAGCAAAGCTGGAATGGGAAATAGCTTCAGAAACTCAAGTGCTGATGAGTGACAACTGCTGACCCTTTACTGCTGCCTGCTGATGGACAGTTTGGGGTGTTAGGTGATACCTGTCTACTCCAGATCCTGTCAGAATATGAGAACCTGAGATTTTGCCTCAGGCAGTGCTGAGCAACCTGGTTTAGTGGAAGGTGTCCCTGACAATGGCTGGAAGAGTTGGAACTAAAATGATCTTTAAGGTCCCTTCCAACCCAAACCATTCTATGACGCTGTGATTCTATATTTTGTGAAAAAAGGTAGGCAAGAAACCAATGTTTAGGACTACTAGCCAATCTGTGCGTGTATTGCCCACATCTCTTCACCTGAACACGCTGACATCAATAGCAATTATACTCAATTCCTCCTCACACGTGCTGCCTGCAAGAATATCCCAACACATTTTATTCAGAAAAAAAAAAAACCTGTCCAGAAAGTTTAATAATAATAACAGCCACTGGGCATCACCTCTTTCTCCTTTGTGTCTTGCAAATAAACGTGAAATTTTGGAATTTATAAAAGGGAATGGACTATAAAATGTGCAAAGCAAAAATCTTTAATGTGGTGCTTTTCAGTTAATGCTGTGGTGTTTTGTTCTCCTGAGCGCCTGCTGTCCTTAGTAGGGAGCATTGTTGCCATAAGTTAAAGAGCTGGCTTGGGACTCCAAAAATCTGATTTCAATTCATAGCTTTTCTTTTGCTTTGTGGACTGACCTTGAGAAAATTAATTTTGTCTTTACTCCCAGGTTTTAGCATCCATTAAAAAAGCCACAGGGATAATAACAGTGACCTTTTTATAAAATAGTGTAAGCTGTAAAGTTGCTAAATGCAATGTGATATTACTGATACTGTAATAATAATTATTCTTTTCAGAGAATTGCTATAATTTCTATTGTTATTATTATTATTTTACATATTTTATATGGATAACCTGTAACTTAATTGAAACTAAGACGCAAAACTAGAAACATTGCCACTTATTTGAAAATAGCCAATCAATAATTATTTAACCTTTCTCTTTTCCCACCATCCTCCTCTGTAGAGTTTCAAACGTCAGAGTATTTCAGATTGATGTACACAGAAAAGGCAGGGGCTGAAAAAAGTATAATCACTTCTGTTTCCAAAGACAGAAGAGAACTCCATAGAACCATGGAATCACAGAATGATGTGGGTTGGAAGGGACCTTAAAGATCATCTAGTTCATAAACTGCAAGATGTAACAGCAACCAAAAAAACCCCAAACAACAACAACAAACAAACAAACAACAAAAAAAAATTGCAAATATTATAGTCTTTGTCAACAAATCCTTTGTCAACAAATCTCTTGCTGCTAAGAAAAAAAGAGCCATAATCACCCCTGCAGTATTAGTGGTCTTAAACTGAGGAATGTAATGCCTGGGCTTGCTCTCTTCTGGTCCCTCCCCACAGCCCAAAGGCTGAGTGAGTGAGTAGTGAACGGAAGAGATGTTTTGCATCTAAATTCAGAAATACCTGTTAAAGCAAGCCATACTCATGCATTTTTAAAACAACAGCTTGAAAGTTTCCCAAGAAGGCATTTCAGTCATTACAAGCATCCATAAATATTTCAAAGCTGCAAGACTGGAAAGCTTTAAAACTCTATGAGAAATGCACGCAGTTGGTGGCAAGCACCGTGTTTCTCTGGAGTGGTATCCCATAAAGTGAAGCAAAGAACCCCACGGAAGTTAATGGGACTAACTGTGGCCATGTTTGATAAAACACTGAGGTAGGACTAAACCCACTGAAACTGCTCTGAGTCTGCCTTATTATTTAGCATTCCATTTAGCATTAGTGTTAATATTCATCCACCATAAATTCAGACACCTGAATTTCCCAGCTTTATACATCCAGTGTCCTAATAGTTCTAGTGTGCAAACAAAGAATTCCAGAAGTTTAGGATTCCCAATTCAGTCATGGTACAGTCCAAAGATGCAAGAATCTAGGAGGCAAGACTAGTAAAATTTTCAGAATAGTTACTCAGTTGTCCCAAGGGTCTAAACTTTTAGAAAATAGATAACCAAGGGTTAAAGTGATCTGGGAGGCTTCTTAAGTCTCTCAGGTGCTGTTCTAGTGAATTGTCTTGTAGATGTTGTTTAAATTATTGGAGTCCCATATTACATTTCCATAGCCAAAGCTTCCTAATTGTAAAACCAGTCCATGTAAAAATTTCCAGTTAGTTCCAGTAGTAACACATGTGGCCAAATTTGCACACACACCCCTGGGGCAGCAGCAGCTGCAGGCACGCTGAGTTTACAAAGGAATAGATGAAAGAAGGTTTTACCATATATAGGTCAATGTAACCTAGTCTAACTTTTCTATAATTCCATGAACTTCACTAGAGTTGGTCTGTGTTAGCTCAAGCAGGAGCATGTTGCTCTCCTCTTGACATAAAACTGCTTTGGGAAAAGGGAGGTCTTTTGGTGACAGGCTGCATTTGCATCTGGCAGCTGTGATTGATATAGTGCTGGCCAGTATATAATACCAGTGAGCTGCAAATGTCACATCTTTTAGAGTCTCTAGTCACCTGAGGTAAGACCAGACAGCTGGGTGTATTAAAAATATGAAGTACCTCTGCTGGGAATACCTGCTGGAGTCGGGAACACCTGCTCATGCTTTTTTATCTCTTTTTACTTTTAAAGCCATAGTCAATACATTTTGCTACTGAAAAAAAGCTGCTGTGCAAGAGGTGGTCTGGTTTTGGCTTTAAGGAGTGATGTCTGCCATGAAAATAAGGCAATGTGACATGGGGGTTGAGTCACCATCCCTGGAGGGTATTTAAAAGACATGCAGATGTGGTGCTTAGGGACATGGTTTAGTGTTAGTGCTGGGTTAACAGTTGGACTGGATGACTTTAAAGTTCTATTCCAACCTAAATGATTCTGTGATGTAATGAGTCCGTGAATGACAGTAAAAGCAATTGTTTTCAAGTGATTCTGACTGGTTTATGTGGAAGCATTTTTTTCATTTCTTGCTCCGTTTCCTGAAACCAATGAATTACTGAAGCAATTGGTCAGAGAGAAGAGTATCTATGTGTCCCTATTTAGTGTAAGAAAGATAAACTTCATCTGAAAGTCAGAATATGACAGGCTTGGAGGAATTAGCAATAAGATCGACTAATGTCTCTGTGCACTGTGAAAAACGTGGGGAGCTAGAGTTACGTAGGGGCCACCCCCTGACTGAAGAACACGCAGCAAGGCAAGGCCTCTGTTACCAGACTCCGGTATTTATTAAGTCTATCCTCTTCATATTCTGGGTGTTATGAAAGAAGCTGGGAAGGGAGCAATGGATTGTGTTTAAATATAACCACAGCTTAATCCAGGAGACCTTCTTCACTGCCTTGGCTCAGGCCTATAAATGCCAACAGTATGTCCTGTTGTAAGATTTTGTGGGTGTTTGTGCACAGCGGGTATTTCTTCGGTCTGCTTTTTCTTACTTTTTGCCCTCCAGCAAATGTGAAGGATAAGCAGAGTGTTAGAAAAGACATCAAGAGTTTTGGCTCAGAGCTAGTCCAGATGTCTGCATCTTTGCTCACTGTGCTACCAATTGCATCTTTAAAACAGAAGAAACAATGCCCCATCTACTTTGGGGACACTCTGGATGAGAATAAAAAAAAATAGAAAAATAAAGCATTTGCCGGCACAGAGTGATTGTATCATCAGGCCAAGTGGTTTTTAAAAGCCTCTGGGACCATAAGTTTAATTTTGCTGTACAGCTCTAAATCCAGTAAAGCTATCACTGGAATCACATTTGTGAGGGCAATTGTCTCAGGATGACTGGATAGACATTTTTACTTTCAAGCATATGTCTCTGAAATGGTGGTTGCCACCTGGCAAACTGCTAAATTTCAGCAAGAGATGGAAAATTTATGATTATTTTTCTTAGACCGAAGAGGAGAGTTTATGATTCACCCCTAACATAACTTCACTGCTAACGTGCAGATCATTTGTGCAGGTCCTGGTTCAAACTCCATAAGAATGAGATAAAAATCAGGCAAAAAAGAGACTTTTGCCTCATAATCTAGCTGGTGGATAACGCTGAAGAGAGATATACAACAAATCCCCTGAAGAGACATCTGCATTAATTGTCAAATCGGCTTTCATCACACTTAGCTTCTGTAAGATGATGAGCTGCTACCAGATGGTGCAGTTGAAGATGATCTTGGTATAATACAGGTTCTTTCAATCAAATGCATAGGAATCAGCTTTTTGAAAATTAAACTGGCAAGTTCTGTTAACTTCTGGATGCTCAGCATAATGTGAGTAGAAATCAGTCTGTCTGACTTTTCTCCCCTCTGGCTCCTCAGGGACGAGAACTCCCTCAATATCCACATTGTGCATGTATAGAGTGTGGATTTGAATGCAGGCTGATCACAAGGAAGTCCCCATGCTGGAAACTGCACCACTTTCATCATCCTTTATACAAGTGTCTCTAGAGTTAGGTGTTGAAACTGATTTTAGCAAATCCCAGATTAGTGCAATACTTCCTCACTGCTTCCAGAGGTACCTTTTCGCAGCTCTTTTTAGCAATTCAGTAACACACCAAGTTGTCACAGATATTACTTATTTCAAATTGAATGCTTCTGTTAACTTTGAGCTTTGGCACTGTAGTGGGGGTTTTGTTGGTTTTTGTTAGGTTTGGTTTGAGGCTTTTTAAAGAAGCGTCAATGTCACTAAAAGATTTCAGAGATTTCATAATTCAAATATTTGAAGGATCTGTGTGTGTGTGTGTTTATATATACATGTGTGTATATATATATATATATCTCATGGAAACAACAGAAAACATGAAAAAGAACCACATTACTATGTCACTATACATGATGATAGAAGTTTCTCATGGTTTTCATTCCCTCGAACCCTGAGGAATAAATTTTATAAGATGATTTAATGTACTAATTTGATTTTTAATATATTTTTTCAATGACACATGCCAGTTGTCCTCATATGAGCTCCAGGGACTCCAATAAAATCTGTAATATCTTTTTGTTTTAGAAGCTCTAGCCCAGTCTGATCAAACTAGCAATTGATTTAACTATGTCTGAAACATCAGGGCAGTGAAAAATCTTACCCACACTGAGGTCTCCACAGCTGAGCTGAACAGTCAAAGTTCAAGAAGTCAGTGGAAGGAAATAGAGATTAAGTAGAGATTCCCCTAGAATATTTCAGATTGTGATCAATCATACTATTTTAGTACCAAGGTAGATATCTACTTTCATCAGGTGAATCTCCTCTCTCCTTCCATCATATATAAATAAAGAAGATACATGGAAAGGTGACTCAGCTGACCAATGTTAAACCTCTTTTGGGGATGAAATGACTTTTTCTCTGAAGGTGCCTCTTCCCACAAACTGTAGCAGGATAATAGATGACTCCAGTGGTTTATATTTTATCTGATTATTTCTGATTTTTCCTGGTAGTCATGGTTATCACCTGGTTAGTCCACATTTCTAGAAAAATCATTAGAAAGAATGATTGGTTAACAACTTGATGTTTTCCTCATAATGTTGTTTCACATTTCTATTGTAAATCATGCTTTTCCTTCACCTGAAGGAGCAGCAACCTTATTATTCCCTCCCCAAAAATTGTCTCCTTTCGGAAGATGACTATCAAAACTATTGGGAGATCATAACACCTTGCTGACAACATACTTAAAAGTGATCAAACACCTTCAAGATGATGAAATCATTTTAACTATACTCTGTGTACTAGTTTCCAAAGGCCAGGTTACTTCCCTCCTTTTATTCAAGGACATTTCATGGAGTCAATCAATTTTAGTTAAGCATCAGATTTTCCACTTCTGTTTCCACCTCCAAGATTAACTGGTATAATTAATTAAAGTGTGGTTGCTAAGCAAAATGCTGATTACCTTTGTGATGGTTAGAAAGCTCCATCTGGACATTTCATAGCTTTTATTCATTTTATACAACTGATTTATTTACTTTTAAGTAGTACAGAAATATTTTACAAACAACAATAGCAAACTTGTGCAAATCCCCAGAGCTTTTTAGTCTCCAGAGTCAGAAAGAAAGGTAAAGGGGAATGAACAGGGATAAAACCAGCAAGTACAGATGAGTAAAATGCCATTAACAATAAGAATTTCAAAATTTGCTTAAAGAATAAAGTAAAATCAAATTCTATGGTGGATCTTTAGAAAGTATTAAACACTGACCTATAACTTAAAACAATATCATAGATTTAAGTTTGAAGAAAGCAAGACACAAGTTCCACAGAGCTATGAAAGAAAGCAAAGTCAAAAACTGTAGAAGGAGATTTGCATAAGAAAATCTACTTAAAGTTTGGATTTTTACTGTTGAATTAGATTAAGTAATTTGCTACTGAATCAAATTCAGTGGATACAAATCATCATTTGCACGGAGCCTACGATTGGTTACTTCAATATATTTCTACCAATATACAGGCAGTGAGAAATTCTGCTGAGTAACATCAAGAAATATTGTAAAAACCCAAACTTTTTCATGGCATTGGAGTAAGTGGAAGTATTGACATCATATTCCAAATAGCACAAGAACCAAAAATACACTGAAAATTACATTTGAATTTTTACTCTGACTTTAGGGAAGAATAAGAGGATAGGAAAAGGAATTGCCAAGATGGTGGGAGTCCCTTTTTTGGATTCTTTTTTTGTTATTAAGATGTATTGTTTTTAAGCACTTGTGGGACATTTCATACAAGACACAAAGGAAATTACTCCTTGTTTTGGCAACTCGCCATTCAGATCTGAGTTATGACAAAACAAATAGCTTTTAGCAGATGGAATAAGTGGCAGCAGATTTTTCCTTCTCTTTATGATACTCCACCAATATCATCAAAAATAAGAACAACAATATATTCACTTGCACTGCTGTAGTACTCTTGGAGTCACACTGCTCCAGCAGCTGGACAAACAGAACTTTTCTGTGCCAGAAAGTTTTGCAACCTGGAACCCTCTTACTGAAATACTGCCTATAATTGCAGTGCCAGTCTATTAAAGATGAAAATTCAAGTTTATGTTCTAATCCCTTGACATCCATACCCCAATAACAATTCAGCAAGTGCCCTCTTGCTCTCCTGAACTATTCCATTACTCTGTTGTGAAGTCCTGTTGGACAATCCATCTGGAATTTAACATATCATATATATTACAAGAATTATTAGACTAATAACGGATCCCTTCCCATTTTAAATAAATAAATAAATTTATAAACATGTAAATAAAACAAATGTGAAATGCCAGACCTAAAGTGGTGAAACCCCATGAATCAGTACAGGCTGGGGAACAACAGGCCAGATACCACAGCTCTGAAGAAAACACCTCAGGGTCAGGGTGGACAGCAGGTCATATCTGAGCCAACACCGTGCCCTCGTAATAACAAAGTCAGGCTCTTCTTGGGTTGTGAAAGAAGGTAAGAAGGGTGCAAGATGCAAAAAGGAACATTCTGGCAAGATTAAATTAAAATCTATTTACTGCGCCACTGCAAAAATAAAGGAACATGTACCTGGAGAGGGAAGGTTTCAAGAACTTTACAGGACAAGGTCCTCATAAACCTTCCCTAGGTTTGATGTTAGTCCTGACTGAAAGCAAAACCGAACTAGAGACCTGGAGGTCTTCCTCCTGACATTTCCCTTCACCACAACTTCTATTTTACTGAGTCATATCTGTTGTCTCACAGGTAATTTCTGGAGACACGACCAACTTGGTTTGCTTCACATCCTCTGTGCCTACTTCTCCCTGTCAGCCAAGACTACCAACATTTTCTAAGCTAAGATTTTGCTGTTTCCTTATGCAACAGTCTCACTTGACCTCCTTGCATTTGTTCCCAATGCGTAATCCCTTATGAATGACAGGTTATGTTCCCATTGAGAGGATTACAATCCAAACAAAAGGCAATCCAAGTGCCTGGTGGAAATGTATTCTTCTGAGCACTGAGCAAATCTTTGAGCAGGACTCCTTCCTCCAGAGCTGTGTTCATCTCTATGCCTTAAAGCTCACATTACTCATATATCATAAGGGCTCAAATATAGGGCTACTTCTTGACTATTAATAGAAAACAATTGAACATACAAATAAATGCAAAAAAGTGCTATTTTCTCAGCCATGTTTTTCTAGTTCATATTATTTTTTTATTATTTTTTTAATTAATCTAATAGCTTTGTTTTCTTGGCCAATGTTTTCACACTACCTGGTTGCTTATGTGGAAAACTAATTAACAGGCACAATGTATTACACCTCAGGCTTCCTGTGTTGCATCAAATTAAGATGATAATGAACTTCTCACTCCCATCAATGCTCTTACAGTTCTATTTCTAAATCTGCTGCCACTCTCCAAACAAAACATGAATCTTCTTCCTTTATGTTTCATAGGCCAAACTAAAAAACGCATTAGGAATTAATTTTCCCAACAAAAATCTGGTGTTTGTTTAACTGAACAAGCATTCCAGGAAAGATACCCATCCCTAGGAGTATAAAAAAAGTGGTAATGTAAAGCGGTAGCTTTACAAAGATATTTCTCAGAGCCATTAATGGGGATTGCATATTAAATTGCTATTGAGCATAAATGGCAACTGGTGTTTGATCGTCCTCTTGTTCTTTAAAATTCCTCCCTTAGTGACATGAGCAGACTTGAACAGACACCTTGTCTCCTGCTTTAGGAGCAACATGAAGCTGGATCCCCAGTTGACATAAATCAACACAGCTCTGACAGGTCTCTGTTGATTTATACCGGCTGAGAAGTTGTGTCTCTGCGCAGGTATCTATCCTTGAGCTGCTGAATGATTAATACTCCCATCCTTATTTAGCTTTCTACCTTTGTCTTGGGTTTGTTTTTCTTCACATCCATCAGATGATTCCTGAAGAGGTATGTTGTACTAATTTATTTCTACCACATGCAGTTTTAAGATTGTCTAAAAATGCAGTGAATGTTTCCTGAGACTGTTAGGACTGAAAAGGTTTAGAGAGAAGAAAAGATTTTCTTTTCTGTTTTTTTTTTTAAATTTGTGAACACTATACATATTCATTCGAGAGCAGGGGAAAACATTGCCTGCCAACAGAGCAGGAAAATAATTATTACTAATAGAACTTTCACGCGTCCATATTACTATATTTCTCTAATTTATATTAAAGGAACCATATTTCCACTCATTACAGAGAAAATTGACTATTTTACATGAAAAGAGATGGTGTATTATTAGCATATTGGCATAGAACTGCAAAAAACAGGGACAGGATAGGAGTGGAGGACATAATAGTATGTTTTAAATACTGCCCTTCATCCCAGACCTAATTTAATTTTTTTGTAGACCATCTTTGATGCATCTTTGATGCAGATGTTCCCTTCATGTGGATTTGACTGCAAAGTATTTTGTCTTAATCCTGTGTCTATATTATTATTAGAAGAGTCCAAGAAATTAGAAGTTATGAACTGTCCTTCAACATAAAAAAAAAAAAAACCCAAACCAGAAAATTAAAACAGAGACAGTGGCATTCAGAGCTGTTGTTCCTAAGCATAAGGGGGCAAAGCAGCGGTGCCAAAAATCGAGGTCCACCCTGGCACATGGGGGAGCTGATATTTCACAATTAAGACTCTAAACCAGCTACAGTTCAATTAAGTTTTGTTCAATACAACATCTGTCATTTTGATCCTGCAGGGAATTTGCATAGGCATCCTGCTTCCAAGAAATATGTTGACTCGAAATTAGATCAATATAAGTATTTTATGTATTTCTTCCAAGACCACGTGCAAGGTGTTGATGGCTTTCTTGCTTAATTTTCTTCAGTCTCTCTCCTGTGAGTAATTCATAAAGGAAAGTCTCAGAGAAGCAACAGTAATTCCTTTGGGCATAAATACCACATCTGTAGACCAACCTGACTGATGACATGGTGGTAGAAATTTAATGTTTGTTTAGGTACATGGGAGATTCAATTTAATATTGGCTTGAATTTTTATCACTATTTATATTTGCTTGCATACTGAAATGTGGGTAATTTCAGAACACGCATAAATTCTTTCAAATGAGCTAAAGGAGAAGTTTGATAGCTTTCATTGCCTACACTTTTCCTGGAATTATAAAACTATTTTTTAAATCCTACCATTCCGATTTTTCTAAAATTTCATTGACTTGAAGACAACAGATAAACAAAAAGCTTGCATAAGGTGAAGCTCAGCCCTGCACCCATGTTTAGTCACTCTTAGAAGGCCTTTTTAGCTATTTTAACTATGTAAGCCTCATTTCAGAATTATTTGTGTGCGGGCATCATTTTGGTTTCTTCCTCAGGGAATTTCAGGAAACTTTGAAGCTGATTGTAGCCACCCCAATTTTTATTTCTGCACAACAAGTGAGGAGCAGAACCAGGCAGAGATAGAAGTTGATACAGAGGAGACACGAGACTGGCTCCCCTTTCCTTGAAGTCTTCAAGGCCAGGTTGGATGGAACCCTGAGCAACCTGTTCTAATGGAAGGTGTCCCTGCCCTGCCAGGGGGAGATGGAAGTAGATGACCTTTAAGGTGTCTTCCAACCTAAGCCATTCTTTGCCTTTTTTATTTAATATTCTGGCTCTTCTGTAGAAATATAGCTGGTGTGATATTATATAATTTGCTGTTTGTTTCGCTGACAGATATCTCCAGAGGACTCCAGAGGAGATCAGCACTGAAAGGAGGATGGTTAATGGAAACCTCTAACAAGGAAACTTCCCCAGCAGCTCTCCCAGAGATGGGATTGAAAGAAAAGCTGCAAAGAGGGGAACGTGCTGCTGAGACTGAGTAGATAAAAAGCAGCAGGATGACTGAGCACTGGGGCACCCCCTCAGCTTTCAGGTCAGGAGGATCTGGAAGGATGGAGACTGTACTGGGGAACCTCAGAGCTGAAACAATCCAAGGACCACCCAGCAATGAAGAGAATATGGAGTAAAAGCAGGTCAACTGACTGCAGGCTCAGGCTGTGCAAACAGAGGCTAAATTTGGCTGAATCCTGTGCGATTCCTTCCAGAGAAGAACAGCATTTAGAGCTGTTGCTCCTGACAAAACAGTTAGGGGAAGAGAAAAGAAAAAGGGGGAAAATAAACATATTATCTGAATCCTGCTAATGATTCTGAAGTACATGAAATTTTTTGAAAATTTGCAGCCTTATCACACATTCCAGTGGTTGACTGAATATGTACCATGTCAGGTTATGTCTGTGGTTCTGCCCTGCTCTCTTTTTTTCTATGAAAGATAAACTAAAAAGTGTTCTTGTAGTCTCCACTGGTTTTTAAACTTACCTGGGAGATTGAAGTAGTTCAAACAAACACAAAAAATTCTGATTTTTACTTTTTTAATTACGATCTTCTCATTTATTTCAAATGACACTTTTGCTGTCTTTAGTATTCTGCTAAATTTTCAAAATGCTTTTTTCTGTTGCAAAGCTTGCTGTTCTCTGCAAGTTGTTCGTAAGGACTACATTAAACCAATCCGTCAGCCCTGGCGCTCAATCATAGTAAGCAGATGTTCTACCTGCAATGTCTCTCTAGAAACAGCTACAAAGAAAAGTATTTTCTTTGATTTTTAGCACTTCTTGATTGGCCACAAGGATTTAAAACCTTTTAATGTAACTGTTAGTAACAGAGTAAATGTCTATCTACAATGCTGACTTACTCCAGATGGATTTTTGATCCTCCCTTTAGTTTCACCTGTAATATAAAAATGCAGGGGATTCTTTAAAAAAAAAAGTAGTTGGAGTTCCTTATTCAGAAATCCAACTATTTAAAAAATGAATGCATAAATCCTAACCAAGTATTTACAAATATATTTTAAAGACCACTGATTAAGTGCTTAAATATTGGCATTGTAAACTAGCACCATCTTTTGGTTTCGAACATGCCTAACCTTGTCTGGTATCACCTTATTCCACGAGCCCAGTTTTGGAAAACATATTTGTGGTGCAGTCTTGAAAGAAGTTTTTATCAGTGCAAAGAAAAGAGGAAATGATATAGAAATATCATCATTTAAGAAACATCCCCAAGTGCTCACCATGTCATTGGTAAATTAAAAAAAAATAAATCATGAAATAAACTGCTTCACCTGCTTCACCAACGACTTTTGCCTTTAAGATAATTACCGGTAAATCAATTCTGATGATTTCTGAGGTCATTGCTTCCTTTCAGTCAAAAAATAGTTGTATTTACATTAAAAGACATATTTTCCTGGGGTGTAAACTGTTGTGAGGTTGATTTAGGCAGAATCAAGGACACGTTGAGGCTGGAAGGGCCCACTGGAGATCATCCAGCCCTGACACAGGCAGGGTCTTTGGGAGCAGGTTGCTGAGTACCTTGTCCTGTCTTTTCTTTGGAACTGGGGAAGCCACATCAAGGGGGCTGTCAGTGTATACACCACTAAGCACAAGGTTTTTTTTCTTTAAAATAGAGGAGAGCGTTTTTAAGGATAGTGTTTCTCATAAGCTTTTGGAAATGTCAGTGAGTGCAATCTCTCTGTCCAACTGATTGACAGTGCTAGATCCCGTTAATGCATTAACCACAAGCTTTCATCAGCTAATTTGGCTTCTTTGTCACTTCTGTACAGCACCGTAATGTTGATATTGACCTGAAAACTTGGTATTACTTGGTCACGTATTTTTGAGCCCAGTCCCAGGCAAGGAGGAAAAACTGTCAAAATGGAGTTTCCAATAGGAAAAAAAAAAAACAAACCACACTTTCATCGAGGTAGAAAAGTTTCATGGGGAAATGCTGTATTAGAACACATGAAAATTCCGAGCTAGGGGTTCAGCTCTAGATTTGAGGTTTCAATGTGGATTTCAAAGCACTTTATAAAATTGCTAAGTCTGCTTCTCCCTATGTTACAACTGTGGAAAGACCAAGTCAAACCCCAAGTTATTATAGTTGGGCTCTCAGGTACAAGTTTCAGCTGCTGATCAGAAATATCTGGATTTACAGAGAGGCTGAAGAAGGCTGTAGACAGCTGTTGTAGACAGCACAACCCCAACTCCAGCCCGGGTAAAACTAATCACAGAATCAAAGAATCATTTAAGTTGGAAAAGACCTCCAAGATCATCAAGTCCAGCCTTTGATCACCTCCTTGTCAACTAAACCAGAGCACTAAATGTCATGCAGACCTTCTCAGCCTAAATTTTGCTGGAACAGAGACAACAGCCTGGGTCTATTCCGGATTTGTACTGAGGGATAAGTGAGAGATGTGGCAGATATGTTACAGCTGAGGGAGAAAGGGTAACTAGTTCTTTCAGAAAGGGCCATAACTGCCAACATATCATTTGGTCAGTGTCACAAGACTGTCTTTTTTCCTTAGAGGCAAAGCACAGAGGAAATCCTTATTCTTTTCTTCCATCTGCCTCCTGCAGCACACAGCTGTCTCTTTTGCCTGCCCCAGGAGCTCACCCTCTCAGCAAGTCAATGAAAGAGAAACAAATCACCTACCAGTCAGTCCTGTCTGTCACTGAGTGGTCCACTCTGCTACCCACAGATAAATCTGCTGTGCCCACACTTTTCACTGTCCTGGAGGTCAAAGCTGATGTAAAACAAAGGGACCTGGTTTATGCTTCCTGCAAATAAGGTCCATTTCATCTGTCTATTTAAAAACCGAAAAGCATAAACAATTACAAACACTTCAAAGACTTAAGTGTCCTACCTTGTAACAAGCTCCAAAGCTTGTCTATGTTGATAACAGACTCTCTCTCATGGCTTCTTTGACCTACTTTTTCAGCACTTTCCCTAAAGGTAGCACAAAACGTTTCTGAGTTGCTCGCACAACTTTTGATCATATCTAATAACCAGGACCTCTTTTTGAAGGCTGTGTATAGCTATTCACACTGGGAGAAATCCCAATGGCTTTTTATCATCCAAGGGATTATTTGCATATTAGGTCAGGCAACACAACTCCATCTCTTTCAGTTAAATATACAGGGCTTGAACAAAAAGACAGGACTGGGGGTTTCTTGTGTGTGTGAACTTGTTTTTCCCATCATCAATAATTTTCAGTTCCATAAACACATGGAATTATGGACATCTGACAAAATGAAATGTATCTAAAATATGCTGAAAGTAAGGGTTGACAAACATGACAGAGGGCTTATGGAAGATATACCTACTCTGTAAAACTGACTAGTTCAAGCTTAAATATAGAATCATGGAATCACAGAATGGTTTGGGTTGGAAGGGGATTTAAAGGTTGTCTAGTCCAACCCCTGCAATGAGCAGGGACATCTCCAACTAGTTCAGATTGCTCAGAGTCCTGTGCAGCCTCACCCTGAATGTTTCCAGGGATGTGGATGTACCACCTCGCTGGGCAACCTGTGACACTGTTGAGAGACCCTCATTGTAAAAAACTTCTTATATCTAGTCTGAATCGACCTTCTTTTAGTTTAAAATCATTCCCCCTTGTCCTATTTATCTTTTAGACATGTAAGCTGGAGCAATCGTTGTATCTCAAATCTCATTCAAAGCCTAGTTTGTCTTTTACTGATGCAAATGTTCATTAATATAGAAGTATTGACAGTATCCTGTTACATTTTTTAGTGTATATTTACTGTGGTTTTGTCCTGTCAGCTAAATGCCGTATAAAAGACTTTTGTCAAGATTTAGTTATGAAGGGGTGACTGATATGGCAGTGATGGCAAAGCAAAACAGAAGGCAAGCAAACTGCATTTTTTCATCAATTCTTTCTTGTGATTTAAGTTGGTGAGTAGCTGTTTGGAGTGTGGATTCAGCACAAGAGACTCACAGAAAGTTTTCTTCAGAGGAGCCAGGTATCTAAGTGCTTGGTCAATGCAGACCAAGTCAATGCAGTTAATGAAGCCTAGGGAGGAGTTCAGCTGACCCCAAAGCTCAAGGAGTTTCAGCACTGTCACATGAAAAGGGGCAGAAAAGAACTTTCTGTCCAACCTGTATTAATTTTTCTTTTTTTTTTTTTTTTTTACTGTCAGTGTCCCCCTCAGGAGATCAAAGCCTTTTAATGTCCAAAACAGTCTGTTAGTGTCTCCTCAGATGAGACTGAAGTGGATAGGACATTTGGTACCAGTTATACAGGGACAATACTTAATAGCTACAGGGAAACCCCTCAACCAGTTTTTCCTATGAGTTGTTTCGCCAACGACAAAACCGTCAGCACCTAAAAAGGGACTCATTCTAACAGTGCAAAAAATAACACATTTATTAATACAAATTTGGGCAATTTATAGTGTTCTTGTCATTGTTGATAAAGTTTAACTGCAAAAATTATGCTGAAACCACGTAGCAACAACAACAAGGCCGGGCATAAGCACACGCTCTGAGACAAAGCGACTTACAAAGAATATTAATACCCACGAAACCCAAGCAAAAACTCTGAAGCAAAGCCACTTACCAAGCACACGCTCTAAAGCAAAAGCAACTCACAAACAAGTAAAAGCTTGAAAGTATTATGAAGCAAATTAGTGTATATATATATGTATATATATATATACACACATATATATATGTATAAAGCCGTTGCTCACCCCACGGCGTCCCAAGAGAGCGGAGGGAGAAAAGGCAGCCTGTCGGTTATCTCCGCAGAGTTGATGGAACTTCTTCCCAATTTCTGCTTGAGTCCAATCTCTTTTTATACCTTTTTTTTTTTTCTTTAGGTAGTTTGAGTGGCTCTAGTCAATTAATTAATTTTAGGGGTGATAGACAGATGACAGAGGCCCAAGGGTTCACTCCCTGTGTTCCTGGCAGGGAGGATGGCCATGTTCTCTCCACATCACTCCTTTCCACCTTTAATCCTTTTATCAGTTTCTGGGAATATGGGAATATCTCCCTAGGTGCAGGGAGGTGTGTGTGGGGGGGGAAGTGTGGGGGGAGGAAGAGGAGATGTGTTACCCAGGAAACCATCAGGAGCCTTTTTCTCCTTTTGTGTGGCCTTATCAATCACCTCGCAAGCACTTGAGGTAAGAGTCTAGGTTCCAAGGTTAGCTTCTTGAATTGAGTGACAGAATTTCATCTGTAGCAAAAATTCTTGGTTTTTTATGGAATAAGCCCTTGTATTTCTGCGGTCAGGAGATGCTAGAAATCCTCTTGAAGTGTCAGGAGCTCAAGCACCTGTGAAGTGGTAGTGGAGACAGGGTTGTAGTAGAAGATCTACTCAACAGGTCTGATATTCTCATCTGAGAGCATCAGGATGACTGTAAAAATAGGATCCAGGGGTCTGCAGAGATATGCAGAGTAGAAAATCTCCCAACTCTTCTAAGGCCAATGCAGAAGACAAACATCTACAGAAAATGGTTCATCCTGGGATAAATAAGTGCTAAAATGGGTTGCCTATACCTCCTCATATTGTACACAAGGAACATGCCTATTTTTTTTATTTGAAGTAAGGAGGCATGGATCTCAACCACAGGCTTATCAGTCGGGTGACCAGGGATGAACCAGAGCTTTAGAGTTTACACCTCAAGTGAAACATCCTGATTAATTATTATGGGACCGAGAGAAGTAACATATTTTTTCATTAAATGCGTTGTCAATCACTCTCCAAGAACCCGAGATCTCTTATTTGTTGAAACTCTTTATCTCACGCCAGCTTACTTTCTTCGACTGCTCTTCCTTACTATGATGAAAAGTATGAAAGCAAAAAGAATTAACATAACATGAAACCTGATGTCATTAAGACCTGAATGTACATAAAAGTGGAAAATAAAAAAAATAATCCAAAGTGCTGCGGAAAAAATACCAGAAACTAGCACCAGAATATCCCAAACTATCTTTATCAACTCAGGAAATGTAACTGAAAAGAAACCAATAAAAGTTGAGGAAAGTCCATGTTTAGAACAGATTCTGATAGTGCAGTGCTGCCATCCATGCAAGTAGAAATTAAATTTAGCTATGCTAATTTAATTTACAAGTAGTGAAATTATTACCTGAAGAACAGTGCCACTTCTTGGAGGGAACTTCAAGAATGAGTTTTACCTGAAACAGGCAGATTTTTCTTTTGGAAAGTAAAGCATAGTAATGACTATTGGAAGTCAGAGCTCTTACTAAGCTTTGATTGCATGTGGCAAGTGGAATATAGATATTGTATTTTAAAAGGAATCAGCTCTTCCACTATCCTACTGACTTCCAGGTTTAACAGCAGAGGACAATTCATAGTATAAAAACATTGCCTTCATTTGCATTGTGAGTTAATAAGAGATGAAGTTCTCTCCAGCCAGCTTCTTGCAATGCACTGAATGAAGCACAGAATTGATTTAGTGTACCCACTGAAATTAAGTGGACATCTTGCAATGCCCAAATTAACTGCAGGATGTATTTTTGTTTATTACTTCTGAGGGAAACTTCAGTGGCTCTCATTAAATGCGTACGTGGATGGATGGATGGGTGGATGAGCGATTGATGACACAGCAATCAAATATAGCCAATTATTTTTCCATTTCTTCTAGGCATATTGCTCTATTAAGAACCAGAACAGAGGAATAACAATCAAACTTAATAGATCCATAGTTATTTGCTCTTTAGGCTGAAATTCAGCCCTGTGAATATGAATAGCAAACACCCTTTCATATTCCTCCTTCCTCCCCATGAATACTTGTATTCATTAACAAGATTTTGACATTTACAATCAGGACAGATTTTCAGAAGTGTTTACTTCTAGAACTGCAAAATAAGTAATCACATTTTCCAAAGAGCTTGCTCATATTGGTCATTCATTGCCACCCTCTTCTGAAGAAACCAGACCAGCTGCCCACTCATGCTTAAGAGCAGCTTCCTGGAATCGACAATAGGAGGAAATAGAAGAATAATTTCATTATCCTGTTTCAAACCCTTCCTTAAAACTAAAAAATTAAAAAATGACTAGATAAAAATAGTGGATAAATATATATCTGTTCAATAACCAGAAAAAGTCCAAGTCTACACACTTTGTGCCCCAGTGAGGTTCAGAAGTGACAAGTGGATGCGATTCATACATTACATTTCAGCATTAAGTCTGAGCTGTTTGCTTGTGTTCACCATTGAGTTCAGCACTGTTTGAAAAGTTGTTTTACCATCTATTCAAACAGAAGAATAATTCTGGGAAGAGGAAGCAACTGTGGTCTTGGGACTATACCCTCATGCTGGTTAGTACCTATTGTGTTTCATCTCTTGTTTCCTGCTCTATCTGCACCCAACCCTTAGTGAATGCCTGATAGGCCATTTTCACACACAAAAGACCCCTTTTAGCCCTGTCTTTGCTCTGCAGTGAGTCAGAGTACTCACTATCCATTAATTCATTCTCTTCAGCCCAATTACAGTATCCACAAATCTGTTACTGATCACATTTTGCTTTCTCGGTCTTCTTCATGCACCCAGACAAAATGTTCAAAATTTGGTAACTGGCAGCTGCTGCAGCCGTCATCTGAAAATTCAGCTTGCTTTTGTGCATTTGAGGTGTTATTTTTTAACTCAGCCTTACACCTGCTTCTAGTTTTTAAAGTTCACTTTAGATTTGTGTTCACCTTCTCAGCAGAGATAAACCTCCTCCTGAGTTCAGACATCCTTTTCTTTAAAAAAGATCTTTCCTTTCTCCCAGCAGTTCCCCTTTTCCACCTACTATCATGCTTCTCTAAGGATATAGCAGTGTATACATTCCCAGAAAGTGTCTTCATTCTGCCTTGATTTAGCACATTTATGGCCTTCAAAAAAACCCTGCAGATATTCTATATTTCTGTCTCAGAGATTACAATCTTGATTTACATAATTTAACTTTTGGGGGTTTTTTTTATATTCTCCAGGCTAATTCTTGCAATGGGTCATGTGATTTGCCTACATTCCCCTTAAATATAGCTGTGTGAGAGTTGATTTCCAGAGCATAGCACATATGTGCAGCATCAGCTCAAGCTGTGGTCCTGTTTTAATACATAATTGTAAACAAGAAATAACTCTGCTACGTCATACCAGGGTAAAACAAGGTGACAGAAGGTTTAGTACCATGAGAAACATTTTCTCAGAAGCCAGACCTAGTAAGCTGCAACCTCTCCACACTGAGCTGTTTAATCAATTCTTCATTGACTTCTCTAGTCAAAACATCTTTTTTTTAACATCATTTATGTTTAAATTGGTTCATTTTATTTTGAACCCTTTCTGAACTGATCCCGAGTCTTTAAATATTTGGGTTGTTTATAAATATTTAGGTAATAACTGGGATGATTGACTTATAGAGTGTTTTCATCTGATACATTAGGAGGTTTTACATATTTTCTTTTGCTGTTCATTGATGCCTTCAAGTCTATTGTCACTGATTTTTGCTGTGCAACAGCAAATGGAAATTTTTTGGATGGGAGTCTAGACATTCTCATGGAAATCCTTTTGAAGAATAGCCATCTTGAAGAAATATTTAATCAAATTGTGCTTGTGCTGAAAAATCTGTGAAGCATTTAGGAGTTATGAATACAACTCACAACTTTCTGAAGAGTTTAATAACCACCATGCCCAAGACTAATTACCATGAAACAAGCTCAGCATGAGATTAGTATCAATTGCCAAGCAACACGTGTATTCCAGTTCAAATATCAGTGTTTGGATAGAAACACAGTGCTAAAAATGTATTATAGTTCTTTCCCTGTCATATAACAGGTGAGGAGGAGGAGTACAACCCTGTGATCCTGTCTGTTAAATCCATGACTACTGGTGCTGAGAGAAGACAAAAACCAAGTTTTAACTGCACCTGCCTGGGACAGATAAGTTTGAGCTCAAGTTTGAGCCAGGAATTAATTGGAGCATAACCAGATGGGCATCCAGCTTGTGTCTTGATATAAGTACAGCCACACAAAAGTATGTTTGTGTGCCAGCTACTCCCACGTGCAATTTGAGCAGGTGATGAGACTGAAATCTGTGCTATGTCAGCACAAAAATAGAATGTATTTGACACACGGTGGTGGTAATTTGGTCATAACAGAAGTCCCGTAAGCTGTCATGGCTTTTTGTATCATTGTGTATCCAGATAAAATACACCCAACTTCCTTTTCAAGTACATCCATAACCTTATTTTAATTGTAAGGAAATAAAGTTTATTTTAGATTAAAGTAGAGAAATATGAAAACTGTGAGGGACAAAAGTGTAGCCTGTATGTAAAAGAGTTGCACTTGGGATGCTGTGGCTAGAATGAAATCATCTTTAAAAGAGGATTCTTGAGACTTACCTGCATGCTCCATCTCAGATGTTGTCATAAAACTAAGTCTGCTCTACAGAATTTTCAAACCAAACCATTCTGTGACAATTGTGTGTGGATCCCGGATGTGGGCTTCACTTTCCAGTTAAAAGATATTTTCTTGACAGCAGAAAGGAGTAATCTGATCTTTACTTTAGAATTGCCAATCTTTGCAACTAACAGACCTCTTGCTCCACTGAGGAGCTGCAGAACTCACGTTCTTTGTACTGTCAGTGAAGGCAGGTAGCTGTAGACAATGACTCTGATCTGAGCTGGGCTGAGTCATATTCTGGTTCTGCCTGGATTTCTCTGTTGATGAGTCTAAAGCAGAGAGTTTAGGTATGTGACTGTCCAAAATTAGGTAAACATAAACAGGAAAAAACTGGTTTCTGCAAAAGTGAATAAAGAAAACCAACAACTGCAATGCCACTATGCTACTTCTGGGCTTATTTTGGGAAGACTTAAAAAACCTCACCCAACAAACAACATTCCCTTATAACCAGATAGTAAGGAACCTCTTTTCAACTCAGTTCTAGCTCTAAGAAAAACAACATTAGTGTGTGAAAAGGTTGAAGCAGATATTGACTTGATCTACTAAGGTTTGTTTGCAAAAAAATTCCTCCAGTAATCAATGCCTGTGCCCTCTGGAAATGCAGGTGTCGATTCTGACCTTAAATCATGGATCAAACAGGAAATAAAGAAACAAATGAATTCTTGATTTATCTGGTAGAAAACTTCTCTTTGACATAAGAATATAACACACTGCTAACACAGGGGTTGGTAGAAGCAGCATTTCATCATTTTTTATTGGGAAATGATAGAAGAGAAAGTGGGCTCAGAGTGTAGAAATGCCAAATGTCTCCTAAGGAACACCTAACCACCTTGTATATACAGTCTCTCCATTTACTTATGACCTCTACCATGTCCAAGGAACAAGACTCGTTATCCCCCTCATGTCCCTTTTCTCAACCATTGATTTTCTGACCCTAGTGTCCAGAATGGGATGTGACATTGGAAGGGACCATGGTCTGTGTGCTGCATAACACCAGGATAAACACAGTCCACGCTCCAGAATCGCATAGATTGTATAGGTACAGCAAACAGCTTCAAAACCGTGCCTGACATACCCCTGTCCCTCCTTCAGTTCATTTTTACCACTAAAGTGGAAGCTACAGAGTGGTCATTTCAGCCAGGCTTTTGAGGCCACATCCAAGCTGCATTATTACACGACAATAATTATTACACAGCTGTCATTTAGCTGTGACAGACTGCAGCCTATGCCAGCTTTTTTTTCCTTCGTCAAGCAAGGCTTTGCTGGTGTCTGCAGCCTATTTAATATATTAATGATGAAGCAAACATTCCTGCTGAAGTAATCACCCAACCATAGGAACATCTGCATGAAAAATTCATGTGACTACACAACTGCATGACAACCTCTAATACAAATCCATATCCCTCTAATGCTGGAACCAGGTGCATTGTTAACAAGCTGCAGGTGGAAACATGAAGAAATTAATTGCAAAGCCCTTGATAATTGTTCAGACTTCGTCTTAAATACGCTGGTGAATCCGTCATATTTTGCTAATTTACTTTTTGTTGGATTCAATGCTCACAATAAAGAGTCTCATCTCTTATCTCACCCCAAGGCATGTGACGGACACAAAAGCTGTCCGTGAAGAGAAGGAAGATGAAACCTTGAAAAGGAAAATGCAGAATGAGGTTAGGAGATGAAAGCTGTGGGAAGGAAAAGACAAACAGGGAGTTGTGATAGGGAGAGAAGAGGAAGGAGAAATCTAATTTTGGCAGGATGAAAATCTGCCTGGAGTGACATGGTTTCAATCAGTGGGACACTTGTGTCGCACTAGATATGTCACCCTGTGGAAAGACTCAGTGCCACTAAGTTTAAGAAGGGGAGCAAGTAAACAAGGATTCAAGCTCCACCACACTGTAAAGCTGAGTAGCTTTGCCGATAACCAAAAACATATTCCAGATCTGAAATATGTTTTTTTTTTATTCTCACACCACAGCAAAACATTGCTGTTTTACCTCCTGTGGGAGAGAGAAGAGGTGTATTACCAGATTCAACCAGTGAAATAGCTGCAGATCTTACGTACTCTCCTTCTTGGTCCCTCCTTGACTGTTGTATGCTTGATTGCTTCTCTGCAGGGAAGTCTGATGATCCTGTTTCCTTGAAGAATATTAAAGCATGGAGTGGCACGGAGCACACCTACCCTGTGGAGTGCACTGCTGTGTAAAGGCACCCCTGCTGGTTTTAAACTAGGCAGTGTCTCTGCCACTGCTTAGTGCTCAGCCTGGCACAGCATGGGCTGTGAGACAGCAAATCCTCCTCCTCTGAGCTGCATGTTCAAGCACAGGAATCAGGGGCAGCCAATGGAGCATCCTCTCCCTAAATGCCCTCTTGCCCCTAAGTGATTTGAATTAGTGTGCCTTCTTTCCTGGAGCATTCCAGAGTCTCCACCGGTGCGTTAAGGTACATCTGCTTTCCAGCTGCACTTCTGGGATCCAGCTGCTGTGAAAGCACAAGTTTTCTGCACATCCCACAGCCTCTGGGATGCTGTTCTCTCTGTTAGCTTGAGATTAATCATAGAATCATAGAATATGCTGAGTTGAAAGGGACCCATCAGGAACCCCGAGTCCAAACTCTGGCCCTGGGTAAGACAACCAAAGAATCCCTCCATGTGCCTGACAGGATTGTCCAAATGCCTCTTGAACTCATCTTGGTCCGGTGAGAACTTCCATGGGGAGCCCATTCCAGTTTTTATCTCCTAGCAGAACTGAGATTCATTTCAGCAAATTTGTCTGCCTAGCATCTCATTTTAGCTGCTGTCTGGGTTCCCTCTGCAATTAATAGAGAGCTATTCAGGACATGATTCACCTCACCTTTCCTGGACATTATTTAGGGGATGTGATAAATCAATCTGTGTTTGTCTCAGTTAACTAGTGCTTGATGACTGCCATAGTCTACACACACACACACACACACACACAGTTTAGACAGCAAAATTTAGTTGGGCTACTTCATATATATATGCCAAAACATTCCTGTTCAGCTCCATGAAACCCCATGCTCAAGCCAATGGAGCTTAGAATTTCAAAGGAGAACAACAGCCCATGTTTTATGAGCTATCACTCTTCTAAGAGGGGGGTTCCTCTCTTGTCACCTCCTCCTGCCAACAAGCTTTGATCGTATTGCACGCTTCCAAAAAAATCCACCAGCCCTTCAACACAATTTAACTGGACAAAGGTAGACAATGCCAGATGCAATCCTGAGTGTAATTAGCTTTTTGCCCTGCTCAATGTGCAGAAAGTTCTCTTGTCCAGTCCAAATGATGTTTGCAACTTGCTGCACTGAACTAATTCATAATGACAGAATCCTCAGGACCTGTGTGGAAATTTCTTTGTTGTCTGAGGAACCTTTATATCTAGTATATTTCTGTAAATTTTCCTCAAACACAGCCTTAGGTTTAGTAGCTCAGCTGCTACAAAACCCTGAAGAGATACAGAGCTACTGAGCTACAGCAGCTTGCATTAGCCAACAGGTTCACCCGGAAAGTTTTGTTCTGAAACAAACTGGAAAATGCCCATGGAAATCTTCCTAATGCTACTTTCTACAACTGCCTTGAAAGTTTTTATCTATTTGAGTTACAGAAAACAGACTTTACATCCAGAATCTGATTTTGTTTTGTTCTGTGTTGTTTGGTTGGTTTTTTTCTCCATGGTCATTTCTGTTGGTTGGAAGGAAAGTAAAAATGTATTTCATCTCAAAAGGCGTGATCGCAAAAACTGGTTTTCTAAGAGACTATTCCATAAAACTCTTTGTAAAATGGATTATGAAGACTGGCAGAGAAGAAAGTGGGCAACAGTTTTCTTTGCTTTTTATATATTAAATCTTACTATCCGATGTCCATGTGAAGTCTTTTGGGATTATTGCAATAAAAAGTGTTTTATTGCTGCATACATTTTCCTATAGTTAGTATTGGATTCAGTTTATGAACTGATGTTACCTACTTAAGATACCATTTTGAACGAATGCATATAGAGCATATGTACACTTTTGCAAAGAAGATATCAGATAAATATTTTATCGTTGACTTTGTAGTCTGGTTTCCATAGCAACTTGAAGTTCCACTATCATTTGATCAGCTCTTGACTGGAAAGCAAAACCTTATTTTTGCCCAGAAAAGTAAAATAAAAAGAGTTTTTTACCATATTCGGTAAAACATAACACAGCATACTTGGTAACACCACCGTCAAAACCAGAGAGCATGTACACATGCTGAAAAATCAGATATGTTCCTGAAGTGTTGAAATATGTGAAAGGGAAGAGAAGGTGGGGAAAGAACTGGGAAAAATGTCTTTTATAAAAAATTAATCCTGGATCGAGGTGTCAGGGCCAACAGGCAAAGGGACAGATGCACCTGCACCCTGAGGTGCAAAAAGAGACTCCATGAGATAAGAGTGGGAGGGTTATTGCAGGAGATCAGATGTGCACTTTACAAGAAACAGCTTCCATTTCTACTTTTCAGCTGAAATAATTGTTCATTTTTTGAGCCGAGAGCTTCTGGGCCAGGTCTATTGAAAATGAAGTTTCATGTTTACATGTCTTGGTTTCCTACATACAAATAGAATAGAGTTCTTTTATATGAAAATTTGATTTCAAGAAAGGTGTTAAACCCAATGAATACAGACTTAAAATGCATTAGAAAATTCTCTTTTCTCTGCTTAGTGTTTATTCAGTTTTGATCAGGTCTTGAGAGTCAGATTAATTTGATGCAAAGGACTTTGTCAGAAAAACCTTTCCTTGGGGAGCCCTCCTCTGAGAAAGGTCCTGAAATATTCCCTCAAAGTGGGACTATTTGATAATGTGCAAACTTTGCACTTAAAAGGACACTTTAAATTCAGAAAACAGATTCCAGGGCAATTAGGTAATTGTGTAGAACATTTTGTTAGCAGGTTTCTAGTTTTCCAACCTACATCACTTGAAGCACATCAGCCCCACAAGTTGTTGGAGTATTTAAACCAGGACAAACTGGACAGAAAGTGCCAAATCCTTTATCTTCAAAACATGACAGGCAATGAAGTTGTTTTTATGGCATCTCAAATTATCACTACACATGCTCATAACTTCATTTATATTTTTCAATCTTCTGTCAGTGTAGAAAAATTCCTGCCAAATCACTACTGCACTTGCTCACTCTGTTTTTGTCCATCTCATTTTCTCCTAAATTCTGACAAGGCCCAGATAATTCTTGAAGCTTTGCTAAAGACATGACAGTTGTAATGGTTATTTACAACATTTTACTTTTGAATTCAGATGAGCAGTTCTGGAGCTAATCTCTGATATTTTGCATTCATCATGAACTGATGTTTCCTAAGTATTCACTTGTGATGTGATTTACATACAGACTGATTTTCTATAAATGTAGAACTTCAGTGAGTGTCACTGGAATCCTTTCTCTGAACCTGAAAATAGACAAGTTGTACTTAAAGAGAGTGACTGGAAATTTAAAGTCAACAGCAACCATTAAAATGATCCATTCCCCCATTCGCAGAGAAGAATATCTCCAAATATACTAACTTTGGCTTGACTGTGCCTTTACAAAGAGCAATAATAAGGGGGTCTTGCCTACTTACAGAGCAAGTAACAGACACTCAGCCCTTAATTTCCTTCTAAGACAGGCCAGTTAAATTCCCAGATTTTCTTTAAGATATAAGTTGTGTGTAGAGATGCCTGGTTTATTTCAGACATGAGTTGTGATCTCAAAATAAATATTATAGACCGTAGAGCTGGACAAAGGAGTGTGTAGGTTTCCATAAAACCATAGAATCAGAAAATGGTTTGCCTTGGAAGGGATAATCTCATTCCAACACGCCTGCCATAGGCAGGGAAACCTTCCACTAGCCCAGGTTACTCCAAGCCCTTTCCAACCTGGCTTTGAAGACTTCCAGGGATGGGGCAGCCACAGCTTCTCTGGGCAACTTGTGCCAGGGCCTCCCCACCCTCACAGTAAAGAATTTCTTCATAATATCTTAACCTGTCTTCTTTTACTTTAAAGCCATTCACCTTTGTCTTGTCACTACACACACCTGGAAAGGGCCTTAAGGTCTCCCTGGAGCTTTCTCCTCTCTGCTTGAACACCCCCAGCTCTAGACTTGCTCTTACAGGTTTATATTCTCCCTATGTTGGGGCCTCAGAGCTGGACACAGTAGTGCAGGTGGAGTTTCTCTACTGACTTTCTTGTTTCCACTTGTGAGATACCGTGCAAAGAATTCATTCCCTGAACATAGAAATTGCAATTCTGCCTGGCTATTTTGTTGTCTGTTTACGTAGAAATACAGCCTAATACAGCAGAATTCACAGAATATCTATTCTGCATCTCACAAAACAGTGTATCCCAGGGTGTTATAGGATCCAATGCTATGTCCTGCCAAAATAATAGGATATCTACCATTGACTGAGCTTCAGATCAAGCCCAAGGGAAAAATATGTCTGTAAGCTGGATTTATTTCCTCCTTTCACTTCCTCATCTCCCCAGCCTGCTATGCAAAACTAGTGCAGGATTCACTTGACACAGAAAGTATTAACCCTGGACATGGAAGGAATAAGACAAGACCTTGCTGTATAAAAATTCAGCCAAAACCTACAGTTCATATTTCACAACAATTCTTTCTTTCTTTAGACATGTCAAAAGACATGCTCATGTAGCCAAAACACCTTTCTTTCCTCTCCTTCTTCACTCAGCTTCTGCCAAACAGCATTGAAACTCAGCTAATGCACCAAAAGAAGCCCTTTAAAATAATAACTCTTACCCTCGTCATTTCTTATCAGAGCTGAGAAGTTTTTTAATCAAATTGATATCAACATAATGTTACTGCTTACAGTTACCATGCAGGTCTCCTAATCAGTGTTATAAAGGACACCAGCACCTCCACACAGCCAAGAGTCCTCTGTGTGTGCTGAGTAAATGAAACTGATAACAATCATATCATCTTTAGCATTCTTGGGAGATAACACGTCACTCAGACTTTAATAAATAGGTTAAAGCAATACTTTTTGTCAGTTTATAGGACTTGAAATCATTAGGAATAAATTACTTTTTTAATTAAACATTTTTTATTACCCAATGAATGAATTTAAAATGTAAACTGCTGATTGAAAAAGCAAAATGGATGACAGCCAAGGCAGTGAATTTGAGCACATAAGAAAAAAAATTAAGGAGAGCCAGCCACACAGCTTTGACCTTCTACAATTTGAACAGGTAGTTAGCATGTTTAAAGAGAAGGGTACATTAACATAATCTGAATTATCATTATTAAAATGCTGTTCCAGGCATAATTAGTATTTTATTATCATTAATGTTGTGACTTAATTTCTGTCCTGGACAGATTTTATCTAGTGCTACTTCTCTCCTGTCTCCATGAACTATGAGTTCTGTGGCAACTAACAAAGAAAGTCGTCAGAGTTGTCTCATGAATTAATAGATTTTTGAGTCAGGGGGAGACCTCCCAGAAACTTATTCCCTAGTCCAGTGCCTTTTGGCTGCAGTGGCCTGTGATCCTCTGATCCTGTATTCCTGGACAAACCCTTGCTGACTGCTCCTCTGAAGGTCCACTTTCCCCAATGGTTACAAATAGTTCTGGGCATTCTTACTCAGCCTAAATCAACTATTCACGTCTTTGGAAGCCCAGAAAAGAGCAGGTGAAATACTGGTCTGTTGGTGACCAGCTCCATGAGGCTCCATCTCCCTGCACCCCACAGGTAATGATTCTCCTCACGTACAACAAACCTGTTCTTGCAGCTTGGTTTTGTTCATCATTGGATTTTCATCATGTGATTATTAAACAGCCCCCTTACTGGTGATGCATTTTAATCACACCATCTTGCCCCAAGCTTTAGGCCCGGGAGACTCTCAAGGTCGGAGATTCTCATGACAAACTGTGTAAGTGGGTCATCCTTATACTCCTCATGTGTTGTATCTCTCACAGCCAGGCAGCATTTAACATCATGAGCTTCTATCTTTGTGTTTTGAGTGATAATTAAAACCATCAGTTTCCTGGGGATTTAATCTTGGCTTTGTTTTCCTGTCAAAGCCTTCACAGAGCTTTGCTGACACCCAGCACTCATGTTGCCATGTCACTTCAGGTTAGTATTGGCTCAAGCCACTGAGTTAAAGGTGTGCAAACCCTCAGGAGGCATCACCAGGTACTCGCTGGGGCGGGNGCTTATTTTAGCAGATCCATTTTCTAGACTTTTATTTTTCTTGTCTAAAAAAATCTAAGACACTCCTTCTAGAAAATCATCCTATTCTCGTATAAAAAAAAAATCATCATACTTGAAAGCAAAATGTTTCCCCAGTGAATTATCTTCTCCATTTAACTTTTGCTCATATTTTTAATATATCCATGTTTAGCTTTTACTTTCAGTCACTTGATGTAATGATTGGTTTATTCTATGTGCTGGGTGTTTTTGCTAGATAAAAAAAATCTGTTTCCCTAATGGAGCCATTGATAGACTCTGAATTGATCACCTCTTTATCTTCTCTTAGATAAATGAGAGATATTGAATTTAATGAACCAGAAGAAAAAGAATTTTTTTTTAAAAGTCTATATATATACATACATACTTTCAATTTGGGGTGATTTTTTTTCCAAATTCTGGCCTTCTTGAACCATTTCCAAGTGTTTGTTGCTTTTTTTTTAAATTATTAAGCTGGTAGGATCTACCAAGACCATTATCACAAAAGCCGAATGACACTTCCTTTTATTCCTAACATGTCTTTATTTGTTTATAATTTCCTAAGGCATTTCAGGCAAGATTTTACTTGAACCTCTTCTCTGAGCTCTAGAGAATGTGTTCATCTCAGTAAGGTTATAGGTTGTGATGTGCAATCATTAAGAATTCATGAAGGTTTCTAATAATAATATTTAGGTTGGTGGCACCACGATCTTTCTGAAACTCTCACCTTTCTAAATTTTTCTAAGTTCATTCTCTGCCTCATTTTTTTTTTTGGTTAAATTTTTTGAGCAAATAAAATTATTCCTTTCTCTTTAATCAAGAAGTGAAAGAGGGAAATCTTTCCTGTTGAAAAATAAAGTCCCTAGAACCTGTTTTGAAGAGCCCTATATGAAAAATATGTGTGGATTAAAAAACAGTTTGTCAGATAGAAAATTTAAAAGCTTCCTTCTTCCAGAACAACCTGAATGATGTTTGAGATCCCAGAACTTATAAAACTCTGAAGCGAAACTTTTGCATTGCCTGTTCTGAGTTTCTCCCTCCTTTTGATGTATTTCTGGCTAAGAGCACTTTTAAATCAATCTGAAATTTCTTTAAGAAAAATAGTAATAAATTGCCTAGAAAAGCACCATACTTGAGCTGCTGACTTTTTAAAAGTCAGCTGTCATCTTGAGTAGTTGACTGCTTTAAAAAAAGTCAGAATTTAAAAATCAAGGCAGCGCTGGTCTGTCTGGTTGTTGCCATGTGGTGGGACCAGATGATCACAACAGACCCTTCAGCATTCAATACATAAGGAGAGATTCACAGACAATTGCTTTATGTAGCTTTACATCCCTTCAGCTTTTGGTGCCCAGGCTGTAGAAGCTCCTGCACTGGTTAATTCCTAGTCCAGAGGAGCTTCGTTCTCTGCCTGGACTCTGAGCAACCTGGTCATGGGGAAGGTGTCCCTGCCCACGGCCTGGGGTTGGAACAAGATGGTCTTTAAGGTCCCTTAAACCCAAACCATTGTTGATTCTATGACTCCAGAGGAAGCACCGGTGACGGTGCACCGGAAAAACACTGGATCAGAGCAAAGTCAGCGCATCCCAAAAGCCTCTTCCCATCGGTGTTCTGAAGCAAATGCTTAGAGAAAAACTAATTACTGGGTGTGTGCCCAAGAGTACTTGCACAAAACAGCCCCTTAGCCTCCAGCAGTCCTCCTTTAGGGATGCCTTGAGCAAGTAGTGTTGTCCTTCATAACCATTAGCCAGAAAATTATTTTATTTTATTATAAAAATATGCCTTAGGTATCTTTCTTCCATTAAATTGTCCAGTCATCTCTAGACCCAAGGGCACTGTTAGTGTGCATAGCACTTCATGACAGATTTCCACAGTTTAATCACATGTCATGCGAAGAAGCAGGTTCTGTGCACTTTAGGTGAGTGTTGTTAACCCTCCCCTTTCTCTTGACATTCATCCCATGATCCCAGCTTCCAGCACACACGCGGTACCACACACACAAAGGCTCACGAAGTGGCTGCAGAAACCTATGTTAACAACCCACGGCTTTCAGGCCACAGCACTTGCAGTTTGTGCCTTTCTGTGGAGAAGCTGGAGTTCAACCTTTGAAACCAACAACCCCAGCAAACATTGACTGACAAGACCTGCATCCACGCCAGGAGCTGGAGGTGTCAGTCAGAAATAAAAAGGTGGCTTTGGACCTGTTCACTGCCCCGGTACCACACTGCCATAGCTGGATTCAACATGACCAGCTGAGCCCTAGCCCATTCCTAGACAGGACATTCCATAAAATTCACACATCATTAAAATTTTCACTTTTCTCTGACCCACTGCAACTCCAATTTTGCAATAGTCAGAGCAACTTGCAGAATATCGGAATATCTTATCTATTTCTGCATAATTGTGGGAGATAATGAACTCTATTTTATATAAAGTGAGACACCCTAATCACAGTTCCATGCAATTTTGGGTGTCTCCTTTTTTTTTTTTTAACTTTTCTGGGAGGAGAAATAACTTGTCTGCTCATGTGTGACTGTATTTCTAATTTACAGCAAAATCTCCTAGAGCTTGGAAAAGATACTTTCTTATATAAGTATTATAAATCAAAGCACTAATAAATAAATATTGCATATACCAGGCAAGCAGTATGTCTGCAAATCATTTTTGTAAGTGCACAGTAAACCTTACCTTGGCAAGGTTGTACAGGTGAAGTGTTACAAAGATTTGTAGGGAAGAAAGTATGTTGGCATACACAGAATTTTAGATTTAAGTTTCCATGTGCTGTCAGCTGTCCCTTTTGCAGAGTGCTCTCATGGTAAATAAGGCAAACTGCACCTTCATCTACCTGAGGAGGAGAGGAGGCTTCAGATCAGGGATATTATTTATCTCTGTTTGTGCCAGTGAACCTGCACCTAAAATTCGGGTCTGGTTGGGATGTGGAGGGGGAGGTTCAAGTAATTTTTGAGGGAGCTTGGATTCTACCGGGGGTATGTGACCTACCTGGAAAGCGGGAGCGGGTCCCTGTCATCTCATGAAAGGGGTACTAAGAAGGTGATCTAATATCAAACTGAGCTACCTGAGGGGTAGTTGCAAACTAAAAAAACCAGATTTTTCCCATTACTATCACTGGTAATGGCCTCAGGTCAAGTCTTGGGAGGTTCAGCTTGGACACTGGGAAAACCCTTTCTAAAGCGGGTGTTGCAGCACTGAACAGGTTTTCCAGAAAGACTGTCAACCTCCATTCTTGGAGATTTCTGGACTGATTCAGGCAAAGCCATGGCCAGCCTGATCTGCTGATGGTGCTGGTCCTGCTTCAAGCAGGAGGCTGGGCTAAGTCACCTCAGGAAGGCTCTTCCAAGCAGAAGATATCTATGAAATTATCCATGATTTCTTGGCTGAGGCAGTTGTGTGGTCATGTCTCCACAGTACAGTTAGCATGAAGCTGTTCCTTTTTCTCAGTGCTTTGTTGTGAGGCACAAAAACAATGGATAGTTAAAGAGCAGTGCTTTAGTCAGTGAAAGGCCAGTGCTTTAATCACACTCTGCTTTCATCATCATGGCTAGGCTTCACAAATGA
>VZRE01009091.1:0-18819 GCA_013396775.1 Cephalopterus ornatus
AGAAAATTCCCATAGATGAGCTGCACTGTGCATTCACAGTATGAAGTTTTGTACTCTGTGGTATATCAGCTCTGAGAGGGAAAGGTAGACTATAGGATCCAGGATCTTCCCTTTCATATATGCATTAACCAGCCATACACAAACATAACAGGATTTGTAGCAGTTCATATGGGACTGGGGTTCTATTTCATAAAGCCTTTGAAAAAATCACATGTATAAAACAAGAAAACACATAGCTTTAATAAATTCTGCTCCTGTCTTTCACTCAATTAAACATACACAGGACAATGACATGGTTAAGGAATGATGAATAATTCATTACGACATTCAAAATAAAATGTGGTCTAAAACCAGTTTACATTGAAAAGGTTCTGGCCTTACAAGAAGAATGTACTTGTCATCATAATACAGTGGAATTATTCTCTTAAGTAAATGAAAATAATATATTTGGTCTTTTGAAATGTCTTTGGGTGATCAGAGCTCTCTGTTGACTTTGTTTTACAGAATATCTTCTTATATTTATTCTGCTTTAACATATTAAAACTGTATTTGGTCCACATTAAAAAAGAGCAGTTTTAAAATCCCACTGTCATCATTTAGTAAATAATTATGTGACTGTCCATCAACAGTCTTGACCTAATCTTAGAGAATATCCCTGATGTTAATCTTCCTTCGTGCTGCCTGCCATCCTGAGTCACTAAGATTGTTTCCAGAACAACTTCTGCTCCAGTATCCTGCAAGTCAGACAAGGCTAGATAGTGATGGAAGAATAAAAAGATTACACTTGAGTCATTCTTTGCAGTGTAAGTGTATAGGTGATCAACATTTTTTCACTAAGTTGGAAAACAGCTGATTTTTTTTTTACACAAGAATAAAATCAAAATATGTCTATAACAAAGACATATTTCAGAGGTTTCATAATTTTTTAAAGTTTTTGTGTCTCTTTTTAAATTATATTTAAGTAGAAATAATATATAAATGTGTGTAGTTCAAAAGAATTCCCTTCCCTCTATACTTTCCTATACAAACTATGGTCTTGTTGCTTTAGTCGCTCATATCTGTTTTAAGATTATGTCACCTTCTAGAGGTGACATACTAGATTAGTAGTGACTTCTATCTGACTCTGTCAGACAGTTTAAATGAAATTTTAAAAATAGATCCACTTTTGTGTTATGCTTCCAAAGATGAAAACACACTTATCTCTTCAAATTCTCTGTTGCTGTGCATGAGATTTGAATGTATGGGCAAAGGTAGCTTCTGATATTCTGAGTCCTGTAAGACTCCTGTAAAACTTAAATTTGCAAGATGTCTTGAGCATGGTGAAGATGTCTGCCTCCATTTCCACAGGAACACCTCTAATTAGAGGTATTCTAACCTGTGTTTTTCTGCAATCTTCTTTCTGTTCCTATTTCCCTCTCATGTAAGTAACAATCATTGTCTTTCATTGTCTAACTCAACTCACTCCTTTCTACAGTGATGAAATAACTTCTTCTCCCTTTGAAGTACAAAGTTTTTGGTTTTGCTGTTGTCAGTTAGGATCAAATCTTTCATAACCTTTCTATACCCTTTCTAAACCGATTGCGAATACATACTGAATGCTGCCATGACCTAAACTGACAATCAAATTTGACATGAACTTAAAGTGGTATTCAATACCGCTTTTTGCCTCTTTAATAAATATTTAAAATCCAACCAAAATCAAACCACCACAAGTGTTCACAAGCAAGTGCTCCAGCCACATCACTCAAGTTGCAAAAGGCAAAGGTAGGGACAGGGAGAATGAAGAACCACCTGATGTAGGAGATCAGGTTCAAGAACATCTTAGAAACCTAAAAGTCCATGGGTCCTTTTGAGATGCAGAGGGAACTTGCAGATGAAGTGGCTAAGCCACTCTCCATCATATTTAAGAAGTCATGGAAGTCCAGTGAAGTTCCCACTGACTGGAAAAAAGAGAAACATAATCCAAAGGGGGAAAAAAACGAAGACCCTGGGAAGTACAGGCCAGCCAGTCTCACCTTAGTGTCCAGCAAAATCATGGAGCAGATTCCCTGGAAACTATGCTAAGGCACATGGAAAAGAAGGAAGGGATCGGTGACAAGCCAGCATGGCTTCACTAAGAGCAAATCACACTTGGTGTCGTGCAGTGGGGTTACAGTGTTGGTGGACAAGGGAAGAGTGACTGGCATAACATCACCTACCTGGACCTGTGTAAAGCATTTGACACTGACACGCACAACATCCTTGTCTCCGAACTGGAGAGGAATGGATTTGTTGGATGGACCATTCAGTGGATAAGAAATCGGCTCAATGTCCAAGTGGAGACCACTGACAAGTGGTGTCCCTCAGGGGTCAGTATGGGGGCCAGCACTGTTTAACATCTTTGTTGGTGACATGGACACTGGGATCAAGGGCACGCTCTACAGGTTTGCTGATGATACCAAGCTGTGTGGTGTTGTCAACACACTGGAGGGAAGGGATGCCATCCAGAGACCTGGACAGGCTTCAGAGGTGAGACCATGTGAACATCATGAAGTACAGCAAGGCCAAGTGCAAGGTCCTCCACCTGGATTGGAAGAATTCCAAGCTCAAATACAGGTTGGGCAGAGAATGAATTGAGGGCACCCCTGAGGAGAAGGACTTCAGTGTGCTGGTGGATGAGAGGCTGGACATGATCCAGCAATGTGTGCTTGCAGCCCAGAAAGCCAAATGTGTCCTGGCTGCATCACAAGCAGTATGGCCAGCAGATTAAGGGAAGTAGTTCTTCCCCTCTATTCTGCCAGTGTGAGACCCCACTTGTAGTTCTGCATCCAGCTCTCTGGGTCCCCAGCAGAAAAAGGGACATGGACCTTCCAGAGTGAGTCCAGAAGAGGCCACCAAGATATTTAGAGGGATGGAGCACCTCTCTTATGAAGAAAGGGCGAGAGATTTGGGGTCTCTGAGAGGAGAGAAGGCTCCAGAGAGACCTTACAACACCTTTCAGTACCTAAAGGGGCTATAAGAAAACTGGAGAAGGACTTTTCACAAGGGCTTTCACAGGACGAGGGAAAAGGGCTTTAAACTGAAAGAGGGTGACTTTAGATTAGATATTAGGAAGAAATTCTTTGCTACAATGGTGGTGAGGCACTACAACAGGTTGCCCAGAGAAGCTGTGGATGCCCCATCACTGGACATGTTCAAGGCCAGGTTGGACAGGGCTTTGAGCAACCTGGTCTAGTGGAAGGTGCCCCTGCCCATGGCAGGAAGTTGGAATAAGACGGTCTATGAGAAGCAGCCCTTGCCATATCTGCAGATATTCCTATTTTCTGTGTGTAAGTATGAGTTGTCCCAGTTCTGAATTTTATTGGGTGATATATAGAGGACTGCTGAAGAATGATCTGAGAAGAATGTCATGACTGTATGAATACTGCATATACTTAAGTCTGTAAAGTGCAATTACTACAGATTGGGTTTTGTGAATTTATTGTGAGTGTACATTCATGAAGCTTTAAAGAAACTGTGAGAAGAATAAACCTGAAAACAGTCGAGTGTCTTAACATCTTCCAACACAGCATTTCATTATAATAATGCACTTCAAAGGTTCTCCCAGAGTGACGTAGTTATGTAGTCAGGTCTTGGAATTAAATAAGAAAAAAGAACAGTAAAGAAAAAAAAAGCTTTTTTTTGTTTAAGGGGAGGGTGTACTTGTCAGGTGGTGTTCTCATTGGAACACTCTCAGGTCCTGGAGATGTATCTGAGAGCAGTTGAGGCCCTCCCTTGCTCTCAGGTAATGACAGGGCTTAGAGAAAGGAAGTGTGTAAATGGACTTTTTAAGATGAGGCAATCCAAGAATTAATGCACTGCTGTATAGAAGTTGTTAGTAACAGCTAACCAAAATCATTGCTTTCAGAGTATGCAGATGGTGCTTAAGAGAAAAAGCTGAGTCCATGGAAAGACTTAATTCAAGGGAGGACCATTTCCTTGAAATCAAAGTCTCCTCCTGTACTTGAGCACACTTTTTTTGTGAACCTAATAACATCTGCAAATAGACCACAGCATTCTTCAGGTGTTGGACTTTAGTAATGAAATGCTAATTTTGGGATGTGGAAGATCCTTCTGGGCCTTATTTCATGGATTCTGAATTAACTATTCTGCCTTTTCAGAGCTGTTTCAAGGTGTCCCTACTGATCCAGAATTCAGTTGGCATCATTTGGCCACAAGGTACTCATTAAAGACTTGGGGCTAATTTAAATTGGCAAGCCCTGTTGCTGTAACCTGTCCTGTAGCAAACATGCTCAAGGCCATCCACTGACTCTGCAGTGCCATGGTCATTGCTGTTCTAACATCACTGCTGTTTTTCACAGGGGCAATGTGCCCAGCTGGGCCAGAGATATTGTTAAGAAATACATAACTATAGCTTTTCTCTGGAGAAGTCTTGACAACATTGCATCATACTCTGGTAACTTATTAACTGTTCTGGACAATTCATGTTCAGTTTTGTTATATACTTCATGAAACACTGTGATTCACATATTTCAGGACTTCAGAGACACCCTGTAGGCTGTGAGCTTAAATTGTTCCCATGCAGAGATTTACAGTCAAGAAATTAATATTCTGGCTTGGATTCTTACTTGGATTCTTCTCTTTTATTCTTCTTACTTAGCTTTGCTTTCATATTCTGATGACAGCTTCTTACCAGTTACCTGGTTGCACTATCAGATCATTTAAGGCCTACTGGTATTATCCATAAAATCAGCTTGATACAAGGCTGGAGAAAATTCCTGGAAGGCAGCTGAATGGTTTGCAGTCCATGAAAGAATAGTAAAGAGCAATGCCCCTGGCTGATTGTGTCTTGTAGCCCACATTTAAGCTGCTGCCAGGCCTGAGACTAACTGGTTACAAAGCCAGCAGGCTATGAGGAAAAGATCATGCTTAAGTTTTGCAGCACCATGACTTGCTATTTCTTTTACCTAGCCTTGAGACTCTAAATCTACTCCCTTTACCCCTGGCAAACTCTTCTTTCATCTTTCTCCTCATCCACGGATTTCTGTAGCTCTTGAGGAACTGCAGCCAAGGGAATGACCCGTCCTGGGTAAGGTGAGCAGAATAGGGGAAAAGCATGAGAAGGAAGTAATGGCAGAGATGAACTAGTGTGTATTGACCATAATCCCCCACTCCACAGTTTCCCCTGGTCTGCTTTAGTGGTGGGGATTATAGGAGTCCACAAATGAAGGAGTGAAATTGAGGCTGGGAAAAAGGGTTGTGAGGAAAAGGTGTTTTTTTAATTTTGTCTTTGTTTCTTCTCACCGCCCAAATCTATTTAATTGGCAATTAATTAAATTTAATTAATTAATTTCCCCAGATTTGATCTGTTTTGCCTGAGATGGTAATTGGTGGGTGATTTCTTAGTCTTTATCTCAACTTAGGAGATTTTTCATCATAATTTTGCCTCCTGTCTTGGTGAAGAGGGGCATAAGAGTGGCTGGGTGGGTGTTTGGCAGCTGGCCAAGGTCACCCATCACAGCTAAAAAAAATGACTTTTTCCTGGGTTTTATTTCAGTCTTTTTATGACAGTTAAGATGGCTTGCCTGGAGTTGGCACTCATGTTTAGATAGCCCTAATTTCTTTATGAACTTACAAAACTTTCTGCCCAAGGTGCAGTCTAATGGGGCCCACAGGAATTTGGCTGTATCAGAACAAGGTTTTGGCTCCATTAGTTTGTGCCAGCAGGGACCGTTTTTTTTTTTTTTAATTGCTGCCCGGACTTTTCTTTCTTGTGGTTTTTTTTTTCTGTCAAGAGCAAATAAGCAACTTCTATAATAGCTGGCATGTCATTAGGGACCCAAGAATGACATCCACATTTCCCCTTTTCCAGTCTTTATGCTATGTAACCTGGTTCTACTGTCCTGCATCTTCTTCCTCTGCTTTTTCTAGCATATAGAGTTGGTGCTGCCCTGTCTTCTATAGGACATTGCAGGCCTGCCTTGAATTCAGCTTATGATGTGCTCACCCAAAGCCAGGGCTCCTTTTTCCAGGCAATATGATAATAGTGTTTAAGTGAGGAGATTATGCCTACAGCCTGGAATGCCTTACAAGAGAAGATGGCATGATATGACAGGGTCCCTGGCCTCTGTCTGAAATGATTCTTTGGAGAAAGCACAGGGCAAGGCTGCCAGTCCTTGTTGTTCTAATCAGCCTCCTCCATTTGGCCAGAGCATCTCTGACAGCCTTGCATGTGTCTGCTTGCTAGCACGTGTTTTTCCATAGTGACTCAAAGCACATTCAGGAAGCATTTCAGGGGAGATTTTGCTGTGAGAGCATGACTAGGCTTGGTGCTGAGCACCGTTGAGGGGCTCAGGAGCCACTGATTCAGGACAGTGCCCTATCCTTTGTGGCATCCTTAGGTATGCCTTCTTTCCAGAATCTTGACCTATCACACACTGTCTTGCGATCTTTGTCCTCTGTATTAGTCGATAATGAAACTGACTCCCTCGAGCTCTGCTTCTTTTCATGGTTGGCTGAAGTTAGTCAGACAGATGCTTCCAGAGGGAAGGGGATTTCTTTGTGTGTGAGGCAACACGCTGAGTGGAGGCCAGTAAGCTCAACAGCGCTGATATGATGTGCCAGGAGGAGGAAGGGATGTCCCAGCTGGATGGATTTAGCTGGTAATTGTACCTTGTTGTTTCTGAATTGCAAACCTAGATGAGTTGGTGACTGTGGAAGATTTAATTGGAACAGTGGTGTACCAGGGTAAAAGGATATTAAGAGCTATATGAGGAAGTATCTACAATGTATCTTGAAGGCCTTTTTATATTCTTCTCTATCACATTATGGTGATGAATTCATGTAGTTACAGGCTTGAGGATCTCTAACAAGAGTTCTACCTCCCCACTGCTCTCCCAGTTGTCCTTGGACTCAGATTTGTTATAGTTTCTTTATTTGTGTCCAGTCCATTTATGGCATATAGGCACTGATGTAGTGTAGTAGGCGGCATTTTCAAAAACTTTATCCTACCTGCACAAATAGCTTAAATAAAATAAGGAAGGTGCTCCAGCTGTCTTTGTTTCAGCCCTGAAATGATGTATTGCAGCATGTTCCCCATTGTGCAGGAGGATCCTGTGGAAAGTACAGTAAGCATTGGGCAGTCAAGAGGTTTCACTGGTGCTCTAGGGGAGTGTCTTGAACATGCAGAAACTTGCCTCTCTTCTGAGCATGACTGCCAGAAACCCTCTGGTACTTCAGATGTAGAAAAAGACTGGGCATCCTCCATTGCTTACAGAATTTCTCCTCTTGTTGGCAGTACAAAATGTTCCCTTTTTACATAATTATGAAACTCTCTTGTGTTTATACATAAGCAAAGAATTATATCCTTTTTGACAATGAGCAGCAGGCCTATCCACTCTATAGATTGTTTTACTGCTTTTCTTTCTTCTTCTTTTTCTTAAATCAAAACCTTATCCAGTCCCTCAATAAGCTTCCATTTTAGCCTGACAGAGTTGGGTCATTAATCTTTCTCCTGTGGTCTGGAAAACATCCCCAGATTCATTCCCAGATGTTTTGTTCAGTTTCTTATCCAAAATGTGTACCCTGTTGGTGAATCTAGAATTTTAACCCAATCGTGGTTACTTTTTATTCACAGTGACATTACAAACTGAGTGTTTTCCAGATCACTTGCAAACCCAATGCATAAATAGCTTCGCTAAATCATGAAATTTGCCAATTTGAATTGTCTCAATTTGTCTGCTAAATTTATCCATCACCACCATTAACACCACACAAACACATACTGGTTTCATTTTCATATTAGTTTGTGTCTCTGCAGGGAGTACAAGAGGTAATTAGCTTGTCTTGGAGGACCAAGACTACTTTAATGAGTACACATGTACTTGCTGAGGAGGTCCACTGGAGCGACATCTAGCCTCCATTTTGAAATCCTCTCAAGCTTTCATTCAGAGAGTAGCTGTTTTCCTGTGGGCAACATAGGGTCTGCACAATTTCTGCATACCATGACATGGACCACAAATGCTCACTTCTTAAATATCTGAAGTAAAAACGTTGCTTGACCATGATCTAGAAGCGTGTTTTTCTGGCAACTGGACCCTGAGAAATGCTGGTATCATGTTAAAAAGGAAGGCTCTTTTATTTTTAAATACTTCAGTCATATTACTTTTATTCATTTCCCTATTGCTTCAGAACAATGGAAAATAATTTAGAATGCTTTAAAATATGTTATCTCCTCCATCACAGCACCTCTGTTTGGCTAATGGCTTTTAGAGAGCTGTATGTTCTAAGTGACGTGTAAATGATATATGACATGTAATTTCATCTTTTTAGTTGCTGTAGCAACATCACACTGAACTGTGCATTAGTCAGTAGTCCAGGCCAGCAACTCTTTTTCTAAAGGATGGTTGACACATTATGAAGACTATTAGAAATGAATGCTAAAACAGATAATTGACTATATAAGCAATTCCAGCAGGAAAATGTGTATGAGAAAGCATTACATTGAATAGGTTTAGAATTGAATGTGTATATTGAGCTCCATACAAAAAAATCTTGCAAACACCTCTCACCTCCTCTTTGTCCATGCAAGTATATATACCAGTTTTATATGCATGCAATGAAAAATATGCTTCAAAGGTAGGTAAAACCTGAGAACTAGAAGTTCTTTGTCATGACCTGTGTAATTCTGCCCTATAGCTTTGATACTCAGTCACATAATGCTGCTGTATTTGCCATGGTCTTTCTGCATGCAATGCAATGGCAGAGATTTTAGGAAAATCAAGTACAGAGATTGTATCTTAAAAACAGCAATCAAAACATCTTTTCCATGAGAAATAAGATGCAATATTAAGGAGCACTAGTCAAGAAATTGAAAATAAAAATATGAATGTTTAAATAAGTTCCAGATAAGGGGTAATGTGTTTTAAATTTTGGTATGAGAAAAAAAGGAAACACCTATATGTAAAGCTGTGAATTTCTTTTAGTAGAAGAGTCTAAGCAAGAAATTCTTACTAGTCCAGATCTAATTGTTAAAGAAAAAAATATAGAATTTCAGGAAAAGTCTCAAAAATAATACAATGTAAATTGTTGGGCACACTATGCCTTGTATCTACCTCTTTTTCTCTTCTTATCCTTTTGCCACCTCTGCCTGCTGAGGAGGGCAATGGTAGTCTGCCTGAGGTGCTCCAGGTCTTTCAGAGGACCAGGAGGAACAGGCCATTGCTTTCCTCATTCTCCACTGTAAGATACACTTTGACCCATTGGACCCATTTTCCTGTGTTTGCTAATGTTCTGCACCTTGCTATTTACTCATTGACCTGATGGTTTACATTATATCAAAGTTAACTTGATGGGTTTTATGTATTTTAGATATTGTTCTTCATTGCTTTCATTTTACTCAGCTCATTGTGGCCTTATGGTGAATTGTTTACAGACCTTGGATTAGGTCAGCTTGTCCCCCATTTCTTACACATATTCCTCTACACTGTGTCATTATGCCATTATTAAATATTTCATCATCTCAGAATAACTGTATGTTACTATTGTATATAAAATGATAGTTATACAAAAAAAAGAGAATCAAAAAATAAACTAGAAAAATTATTACTTCACCTGAGTAAGCCCCCAAAAATGGTGCAGATGGACCAAGAAAAGTTTAAAGTAAGCCTGAGAAGCCTCAATCCTGTGGACTTGCAAAGCCAGGACAGTCTGTCACCTGTTGCTACCAATGGTAGTAGTGTGTTTATGGAGCCACAGGGCTACAGTAGAATACAGCTATGCCTTTCGAAAAAAATGGAATTGAATTTGATATGCAGTTTGATCATAGACCACAGGTTCTGTTATGTAAAGTATCCCTGAACACAAATAAAGAAATTTCTATTTCATACATGAAATCAATATGTGGAAAACCAAATGCCGATAATTTGAAATAACACAAATATTTCTGTTTATTTGTCAAGTAAATGCAAGATAACTATGGCAATTATTCAAAGCATGGCCATTCTTGAAAGAAAAGAACTGAAGCTGTTGTTCACTTGGCAAACCTTTCCATAAATAATCCCTCGTATCATTAACTTTTGTGAACTACAGTTCATCAGAATGAGAAAGAGGTCCATGATTTGGAAAGAACTTAGCTTAAAATGTTGCTTGAAATTCCATTCTAACTAGCAAATACTTAACTGTTTTATTTTCAAGGGTGATCTTGAGTGAGTTGTTATGTGTGCAGATTTCACATGGTTTGTTTCATAATTTGTGAGGAATTTTCTTGCATCACATTTTTCCTCGTTTGAAGATGTATGACTCCTTACTATGCTAGAATCGTTCCAGTTAAAGTTGGCACAAGTGGCAGTGAGATCAGGGAGATACTCTTGGTCTTCTATCAAACACTGTGATTTTGTTTTCCTTTAATCAAGCAAGTTTTTCAGGCACTCCATTTCATGGAAAACCTGTTAATTTGAGTTTTGTGGGCTTTTTATTTTGCCCAATGAAGCAGAAAATCACTGTGTAAAAGTCAGATGTCAGATGCATATCTTCTGCTAATGCTAAATTCAGTGAGGTTTCTCTGTTTATACTGATCTGAATGTGAACAGTGCAGAAGAGAAGAAGAGAATAAATTATACAGGAGATTGATATAACAGTTAAAATAACTCCGTACTCAACTTAGAGGACTAATTGCCCTATTTTTATTACTTGTCATTGTTAGAGATAAGATAATGGTTAGAGAAAGTGTGGTGGTTTACAAAAGAAGGATGTATATGATTTTTTTCCTGTCACACAGTATTCCTAAGGGATTGATTAAAACCAAAGTAAGTTCATTATTGTGGACTCTTTACACATTAATCACAAAGTTTAGTTGACTTAATTGCCTGTGCTTACCAACCCCTCATGTCATTTCTGTATCCTACTTCTCCCAATGGAAAAATAGGGAGCTAGCATTCACAGACACTGAAAGATTGAACTAAAACTTAGAAATAAATCAAATCAAGGCTTTGCACTATAAAAGGGAAAAAATGAGGACATCAATGTCTTTTGTTTTGGAATTTATTTTATTTTCTGATTCAAAGCTAGAGATCTTTTTCAGAATTCATGGAAAATGTTAATATTGAATTTGGTGTTTGGCATTAAAAGTGGATCCTGGCAATGTCATGGAAGGAGTAATTCTGTAATTAATAGAGTTTCGTCTTGGGTCTGAAAAAATTGAATATATATGTTCACTGTATATATTCCTAGTAAGTTTTTTTTCTGCGTCATCTAGAGTTGCCATTTTTTTATTGTCAGTAACATTGACTTTAACAACAACAGCTGCTGCAGACACTTTTGCAAGTTATATACATAGTCTTACAGGCAACATGACCTTCTTGCAGTGTCACTGTTAGAGTATGCCTGAGCTCCAGTTGATGCATCCACTATTCTGGTGTAAGAGTACTTCAAAGCCAATGCATCTTTTGTCTGAAGCAATTGTAATGTTTAGCTAAATTGGAAAGAGAGTGAGTAAGAAGGAGAATCTGTGTTCTTAATACAGAACTAGGAAATTAATGTTATTCACTGTTTAAATGTACTATTAATAAATAACAGTTGCTTTCTCAGAAAAAAAAAGGATTTATACAAACACTAAAACATTTTAAAGGTGTTTATTCAGCCAAGCAATATCATAATTAAAATTTTTCTCCTTCAGATCTTCAGCTTCATCTAAGATTAGATATCCTCATCCTGCACCACACCAATCTTAAGTATTTTAGATAAGATCCATATTTTTCGTGGTAGTCTCATTATTAAGTATCAGTATAATCAAGCAGAATAGAAGAGGATAATGTTTTAAATAATGACCTGGAATGTCTTGAAAGACTGGCTCTATTCAGTATGCTGAAAACTTGCCTCATTCATACCAACAGTATAGCTCTTCTTTTCCCAGTTATAAAATACATCCATTATTTAGGAGTGCTCCTGACCCAAAGTAATTTCTAGACATACCCTTGAAGTTTTCAGGTCAAACCTTGGGACCTGAATCATAGAGAATCACTGAGGATGGACAAGACCTCCAGGGTCATCAAATCCAACTCTGTGCCAAAGTGTCAAAATAATAGAGCATGATTCTTCTCCCTCATGTACCAGTCTCCCTGAGCTCTTCCTTGGGCAGCTCCAGCTGCCTCACAAGCCCATCACTGGAGACCTCTTCCTTCTGGGCAGCATTAATAGCAGAAGCTGCAGGAGGGACTTGATCTGTTCCTGTACCCATCTGCTGAGTCTCTGTCCTCTGCCTTTGCTGCAGGTCTTCCTCTACCATGCACAACCTGTAATACAGTGGAGTACAATAAACACTTGGGATCTAAAGTCTACAAAACTTTTGGACAAGTGGAAACTGAAATTTATCATCCAGGTCCACACCCAGTTAACATCTCTTCCTCTTCAAGAGTATGTGAGATACGCTTTATCAGGCAACAAAAGCTCTTTGTTTCGTCATTATATAAGTAGCTGGTATTTTAATTGAAGCTCAGTTACATATGCATCTATGTATGTACATAAATAAATCTTCATCTAAGATCAGATATTCTGATCTTGCATCACACCAGTCTTAAGTATTTTAGATAAGATCCATATTTTTCGTGGTAGTCTCATTATTAAGTATCAGTATAATCAAGCAGAATAGAAGAGGATAACGTTTTAAATAATGACCTGCGATGTCTAGAATCATACATATCATATGTATGTACCCATTAGTACATACATATGATACTATATCAATAAGTCCTAGTTATCTCCTATTTATAATTTTGTTTAAATAAAACCAAGGTTAACAAGTTACTGATATTTTTCAAGGATTTTAGGAAGGTAAGCCATCCAATGAATTGTGTATTTTGTCTCTAATAATTTCTCATTTATTTTAAAGTAACCTTTTTACTCTTAGCAGCTTGGTCATGTTTTTTGCTCATCTTTTATGTATGCCAGCTGTCTGTATAGGAAAAAAAAAATGCTTGAAGGTTCGCATGTCATGATAGTAAAACTGAAATACGTTATAGTACACTTGTTCGTTCATAGGTATTTTATGTGGTATCACATTCACCTGTTTGGCAAACATCTAGATTCAGAGCTAAAAAGAGTTCCTGCACTAAAGCAGTATTCCTCTGCATAGTCTTCAGGCGTTTGTTGAGAAAAAATAGATTAGGCTGAATGCATTTGTGACGAAGTCACAGATTGTAGCATAACACTTAAAGGAAATCTTTTGAAAAATTAAAAAAAAACCAAACCAACAATTATTACCTCTAATACATTTAATTTTTTTGAAAGAATGTTTTTCAGCTCTGTGCTTTAGGCAGCAAGTTTTCATTACTGTTGTGGGAAGGGCTGAAGTTTGCACTTACAACACAGAATTCCCTACTGCTGAGATTCATGTTTTAATATCCCTTTTAGGATACAATCAATATCAGTTCTCAGTGCCAAGTATAGTTTTTATCTACATCTACTTTCTACAAGTCTTTCTTAAGTAATTTTCTTGCTGGTTTTCCTCATAGCTTCCTTAATTTGGTCTGCTGCTTTGCTTTCAGAATTGTGTTTGTCTACATAGTCTTCTTTAACCAATAGGGTGTTAGAACAACCAAGACAACCTGGTAGTTTCTCCTCGTTCTTACCTTGTTGATTCTTATTATCCTGTGACGGAGCAGAGGTGCTTGTTTTCCTACAAAGGAGCTCGGATTGGTGAGAGCAGATGGACAAATGTTTTGTGACTGAACAGGGTTTTGGTGCTTCTCTAGAATCACAGAATGAAAGAAAATGCTTTCTTTGTTACCTCATAGCTGCCGAATTTATTGTAAATTTGCTTTATAGTGGTGGCACACGTATATCTGAGGGCTTCCTTTCCTGGATGTGTAAATCATTAACAACCATCTGTGTGGTCAAGCAGTCAGCTTATGGTTTAAGTAAGTAGTGCTTACTTTTATCTTGGAAATGTGTATACAGGAAAGCATAAAACTGGTAAAGTTTCAAATTCAGCAGTGCCTCTAGCAACAAAAATGATGTGGAATTTTATATTTTATACATGTGGTAATTGTTCAAAATATAAAGACTCCTTTTCCTTGTAGATAAATCCAGCTACTGAAAATCAGCTCCTGCACAGAATCTGCTTAAACTAATCTTTTCCTGCTTCACCCATGTCTCCTCTAGTCAGTCCACGCAGGCTTTTTATTTCCTTAAAGAGAATTTAAGCGGCTTGTCCTCACCCTTGAGTACTCTACTATCCCACTGCAGTTACCCACACAATCCCTCCCTAACCTGTGGCTCCACCCCTTCGTGCTCTCCTATTTCAAGATTATTGTTCTGTGCCCATTTCCATCCAATACATTTAGGTCAGCATAAACTTTGTCTTTCCTTTTTCTTTCCTCAGTATAAAAAACATTTGTCTGACAAGTTAATACTTCATCTGGCTTGGACAGACAGTGGAGGCTTAAATTTATCATCTGAATTGTGTGATATTCAAGTTTATTTCTTTCATAGAGGTTTTTATGAAAGACTCAGTGTCACTGTTGTTGGCTTCCAGGAAAACTTTTATTGACAGTTATTTCTTTTAGAAGTTCTTCCAAACCCCTTCTTAATTTGTGATTTTCTGCTGAATCCTTCTTAGCTTGTAAGGCATTAGGCACAGGAATGCATCTTAACCTGAAATTTGAAAAATAACATGTAAAAATGCAGTGTTACACAGATTATTTTTATCAGCAGCTCATTTAAGAATATTATGTTGTGCAAAAATAGTTTGCATTAGTTCATTTAATCCTTAAAAAATCTAAGTATACATCATCTTAAAAAAATGTTTTTTAAAGGAAAGGTTATGCTTTTACCTCATTTTTTTTTTTTTTTTTTTTTAATGAAAGAAGCAACATACAGTATTTGTCATACAAGCTCTAATGGTGAAATAACCCTCCAAGTTTTATTTTCAGCTATATTCAATGTATTTCACTCCCTGTGCCATCATAGAATACAGAAATAAGAGTAATTTCTGTACAGTTCTTGAGGTGTGAGAGAAATTATGACGTTTTTGTGAAATTTGGCAGGGAAAATTCCAAGTTGTACTGATTTTTTTTTTTTTCATTATTGGAATTAATACTATGGAGTTGAAATGAACTGTTTACTATAAGAGATGTAGAATTTCTCCACTTATCAATAGCATCTTATTTATCTGAATAAGGGGAAGCATCTGAAAGATTATATCAGCTGATGCTATAAGTGTCTTTTCAGAAAATGTAGAGTAGACAAATGCAACCAGAGAATGGAAAGAACAAGCATGTAGGTACTGACATTCAAAAATGGGGCAGGTAGATGTGCCAGGAGAGGAATTGTGAGGGATCTCAATAGTTTATTTATTGTGACACTGGGGAGACAATAAGAACTTGGATTTGAGTTTTCATTTCAGTTCTTTATGCACAAAAATAGGGAGATTAATACTATTTTTATCTTCAAATCAGTTTAATAACTGAAGGTACTACTGTAGCCCTGCTACATTATCATATTAGAAAATTTCTAAGGCCATTTCCGGACTTATTCCATATATACAGCCTGTTTTTATTTACAACAAAGATGTTACATTTTGTGTGATCAAGAACACATTCTGAGAGTGAAACTTTTATAGTCTTTCTCAAGTATTCACAAGATACTTATATGCAAATGTGTGAGAAAAAGAGTACTGCACTCTCCATGAAAGTGCAAGAACGACATCAGAAAAATTGCAAGGCTTATACCACGTAAGCAAAAAGAAAAAGAAAAGGTGGGACAGCACTATGAGAATTTCAAAACCTTACTGTATTTTCTGTTGCTGAATAAAGGCAAGATTTTGGCTTTTCTCTACACATCAAACTTAATTATATCTATCCTTGAGGAAGTAGTACTAGTCTCTTGCCATAGTAAAGAGAATCACTTATGTGCTCCCAGGGCCATGGGTAGGTGTCTCCAGCCTTAGGATCTTAGGGTCTAAGAACAATTAACTGATAATTGGTTATTGATATAACTGCATTCATTTCAGAGGTTATATACATAAAGATTTGTTGTCCAATGGTCTTATTTAACAGGCAAATGATCTTTCTCTAATAGGCCAGTAGGCCATGTGGCATCTCCTCTATTAGGAGATAGCAGCATTAAAGGGAATGCATTAGAGCTGGGAACATGGAGCTCTTATGAAAATGACAGTGAAAAATTAAATCCCACCTGTGCTAATCTTTTTCATCTGGAAAGTAGGCAGCTGTATCAAGCTAAGCTCTTTAAAATCTTACCAATTTCAGAATTACTTTATCCCCAAGCATGCAATGTTCTTGAACTATTTCTTTCTCACACAAAGTTTGAATAGGCTTTGTTTTAGCAGTGAGTTGGCTTTTTTTTTGTGCTGCTTGTTCACATGCAGTTGTTGGAGTGTTCATCCCAAAGTGTCTAGGGAAGGCTGATAATATTACACCAGTGAAAATGTGCAGTCCTTTTCTGAGTCTATACTAAAATCCCAAATTTAAAGGCTGTTTTTCATTATCAGCCATTTGTCCTAGGCATGTGAGAGCCCACAGGCTGGTTCACATTCTTTGCTGAACCTTGGCACTGTTTACCCTCCCTAGTGATACCACCATAGTTTATTTGCAACAGAGTGGGTTTCTAACTGCATCCATACAAATATGAGGTGAAGAGAGGGAGGTAAAAATGCACACTGTAACAAGGCTAATAGTTCAGTGTCAAAATACAAATTGGTAATTATCTCACACATATCTACTTTTAATATTTTGGTGGGCTTTTAGATCTGTTTGCTGTCCCAGTTGACAGTTCTATGGGAGCTGATGAAATTTCTCTTATTTTATAAAACATTCCAGAAAAAAATAATCAAAATTTTTGTTCCAAGTTGAGACTGCTTAGAAGAAACAGCAGTAGATCATTAAGGTTCATTTGCATGATCTATTTGGATTTTGTTTTCTTTTGTAGAAATATAGATATTCATACTAAGAGGGTGCTGACATATCCTTTTTCATGCAGGTCAAGCGCTTCCTTTTGAGACTTAGCCAATTTGATGGAAGGAACTGCAGGCTGTGTTTCACACAGTTTTCATTTGCTTTCAAGAGGCAGAAAGGGACACAAACATCATAGAATTAATATGCAGTTTTACCTCAGAAGAACAGCCTAAAGTTCAGATAAGTGTACCAAGAGAGTAAAGGGTTTGGATTATAACCAGAGAGTGACAACAGGATGATAGAGCCATAAACAGAAGGGAAAATACGGGCCTGCATTTTCCTGATGGCAGTCTTCCACTACCTGCAGGGAAGTTACTGGGAGGATAAGGGCAGGTTCCTGCTGCAGTGCACGGCAGGAGGACGAAAGGCAACAGGAATATGTTGAAACAAGGGAGGTTCTAATTGAATATCAGGTACTATTTGTAGTTTGAGATTTTCTGGCTGTGAATAGACAAACCCAGAGCAATACTGTCTGGCCTCATAGGTAACTGCCTTCAGCTAAGGATGGATTATTTGACTCAGCATGAATTATTCTTTCATTCTGTGGTTCTGTCCTGTTCTACTTAACCTTAATAGGACCCATGAAATTCAGGTGACCCTGCTCTGCCTTTCTACTGCTTTTGTTTTCCATTTCTAGTGCATATTTTTTACAATCTGCTTCCATTCAGACACAGTCTTTTTCTGTGTTCAGCATTTCCTGCATTAAATTATCCCTGTGTGCATGTCCCACACAGTTACCTCTGTTTTTTGAATCCTTCATTAGCAGTGCCCCTAGGAAGAAGTAACACTTCAGTAGCTTGTACATAACTGGTCTTTTTAGTCTTGGCAAGAAGATTCACGTGACACATCTAACTTAGTGTAACTTAACACATGCAGGAGAATATATGGATATCATGCTTCCTAATCTTGTGGGTTTGTTTACTCAAACATTTGGTAGTTCCAAATGTTCACAGCATTTCATGGAGTTCTAAACAAACATGTACTTGTTTTTCCACTTTCCTGTTTTACAGACCTAAGTAAGTCTAAAGTTAAGGTCACCTACCTTTTCTGGCTTTCTTACTTGTGTTCAAGCAAATACTATTGATTTGTTCTTCAAGAACATTTTTAGAGCATGTTTTCAGAACCTTTCTTTTGAAAGGAAAGTTAAACAAATACATGCTTCTGCATGTCTAACTTGACAAACAGAAATAGTTGGCTAATTTCAGTCTCCAAGGATGGTGACTGCACAAGTTCTCATATGCAAACTTTCAGTATTTAATACATAACTTGTGAAATACCAATTAATTGCCAACTCTTTGATTTCTCTCTAAAATAATAAGCTGTTTTGTCCCCTTTCCCCTACAGAAATCTTCTCAATCAGCCTCCACCTCCCTTCTGCATGCACACAGGTACAGACACACACAAATGACAGGAGACAGTTTTCCTTTTATCTTTGCCTTCCACAGTTATCCTAACTACCACAGCACATCTTCTCTGTTCTTTCTCTGCAGGGGTCTGCTCTTGATCCTCTCATTTTCCTGCACATCTTATTCTGCATCTTACATGAATGGACAACTCCATCTGTTTTCTGAGTAATAATTACCATGGAATCTACATCTCCAAACCATTCCTTTGGACTTTTTTCCAAACAAAAATACTGACCTGTCTCTCTAACATTTCTTTGTGGATTTGTCACCAGCAAAGCAAGCTAGACAGGGCTCTCAAGGACAGCTCCTAATCAGTCACACAAACCTCTTTGTTTCTCTTCTTCCTGAACTGCTGTAGCAACCTGAACTACCCTGCCAGTTAAGCAGCAAATGGCTTGTCACATCCAAATTCAGGTCCAGGCTATCTTGCATACTCCTTTGCAATGCTCTTCTAAAATACTGTGTTT
>VZRE01009091.1:18853-40420 GCA_013396775.1 Cephalopterus ornatus
ATACTGTGTTTCATGCCTATCAGATCTCATAATGTATTTTACATTAAAATAAACAGAAAATTTGGGCAAGGAGCAAACAAACCTCATTCCTTCCCATCCAAGTACCTTAAACACTAAGCTATAGTTAGATTCTGTCCTAGTTATATTTCTTCTATCACTTTAATTCTTGTGTTCATAGCCAGAATGGAAACAAGAAGAGTAGAGAAAAATTCTAGCCCAAATTACTCTTTGCCATAAGAAGTAAGAGATTTGGGACTGATTTCCCCAGGATGAGATGATAATTTAACTTATGCCTCCTGGTTTTTAGGCAAAAGACCAAACAGGTCCATTTTTGTCCAAGTTAAACAATAATTTTTAGTTCATACAATTTTTTAAAAGCCTATGCCCTCTTTGCTCAGGTGGCAGCCCATAAAAAGTGCACTGCATGCTCACAGTGAACAGAAACACTGTTACAGACTTACCAGGAAAAAAAAATTAAAATATAATAATTGGAGATTTTGAAATTTGAAACTGCTCTTGGTTTACTAAGGAAGTGAAGCTAATTTATCTCACAATCTATAGGCCCATTCCTTCAAATATTGTACTATACTGTTGCCCAGTATAAATCATATATAGAAGAAGGTAACATTCCCAAGGTTAATAGAAACATAATTTTTTTCCTAAAAATTGTCAAATGAGTGGAAAAGAGATACTCCAGTTAGTATTTTCTGCTCTTGTGAAAGGAAGATTGTGCAGAATTTATTTAACATAGGGCTCCTTTTGGCAAAAGCCCATTAGACTGTCAGCATATGCATGCTGGCCATTCCAGCTGACTTGTGTAGAAGCCACTTGTTTGCACAAGTTTATCTCCAGCCCAGACATAGCCTTTCAGTCTCTTGGCCAATGCAGTGTAATAGAGGATGTCAGGAAGAAGGAAGCTTGTATTGAAGTGGCAAGGTGAAACAATTTCTTAGAAAATCAGGCTTTTTTAGATCCACGGCACGGAAAAATGTGGGGTTTTTTTCCAGGCTGGTCTCAGCTTTAATCATGTGTTATTGCCACGTTTTAGAGCTTAACTTCTGTTTGAGTCAGTATTGCAAAACTGTTCCTGAAAGAGCTTTTGTTCTCACAAAATTACAGACTTACTATATTCAAGGGCACAAAGTGTTAGCAGTGGCCAAGAAATGTTTGATGTAGCTGAGGGTGTAAAGGATAAGCAATATCCAAAGCCACTCATCACACCTTGACACCATCAACGTAGGTCAATACCATTGTGTAGAATGAAGCTATTTGAAAACAATTTTGTTTTGTACCAGCTGTCTGTGATTCAAACCTCATCTTCTGGCTTGAGTAGAAGGATGGTGCATTAATCATTACAAAAACCAGGATGAGTGTTTTCTTCCTCTGTGCTGCTGTAGTAGAGCTGGCACAGAGCCCATCTCCTCAATTCACAACGTCCTTAGTCAGTGTATTGGGTTTGCATGGCAAGGTTTTCATAGCAGGGGGCTACAGGAGTGGCTTCTCTGAGCAGTTGCCAGAAGCCTCCCCGTGTCTGACAGAGCCAATGCCAGATGGATCCGAGATGGACCCACTGCTGGACAAGGCTGAGCCCACCAGCAGTGGTGGCAGAGCCTCTGGGATAAAAACTGCTGCAAAACCACAACTGTAAGAGAGGAGAGAGAATGTGTGAGAGGAACAGCTCTGCAGACACCAAGGTCAGTGAAGGAGAAGGGGGAGGAGGTGCTCCAGGTGCCAGAGCTGAAATTCCCCTGCAGCCCCCGGTGCAGAGCACAGTGGGGCAGCTGTGCCCCTGCAGCCCATGGAGGTCCAGGGCAGAGCAGAGATCCACCTGCAGCTCCTGGAGAACTCCACACTGGAGCAGTAGATGTACCTGAAGGAGGCTGTGACCCCATGGGAAGCCTGTGCTGGAGCAGGCTTCTGGCAGGACCTGTGGCCCATGGAGAGAGGAGCCCACACTGGAGCAGGTTTGCTGGCAGGACTGGTGATCCTGTGGGGGTCCCCTGCTGGAGCAGCCTGTTCCTGAAGGATTGCATCCTGTGGAACACACCCGCACTGGAGCAGTTTGTGAAGAACTGCAGCCCGTTGGAAGGACTCATGTTGGAGAAGTTAGTGGGAAACTGTATCCCATGGGAGGGACCCCACACTGGAGCAGGGGAAGAATGTGATGAGTCCTTCCTGTGAGGAGGAGGGAGTGGCAGAGACAACATGTGGTAAACTGACCAATCACAAGTGCCATTCCCTGTTCCCCTGTTCTGCTTGGGGAAGAAAAAAACAGAGAGAAATCGGAAGTGAAGCTGAGCCTTGGAAGAAGGAGGGATGGGGGGAAGGCGTTTTAAGATTTACTTTTTATTTCTCCTTATCCCACTCTGATTTCATTGGTAATATATTAAACTAATTTCCCCAAGTCAAGTCTGTTTTGCCCGTGGCAGTAATTGGTGAGTGAGCTCTGCCTGTCCTTATTTCGACCCATGAGGCTTTTGTTGTATTTTCTGTGCCCTGTCCAGCTGAGGAGGGAGGGAAGTGACAGAGCAGCTTTGGTGGGCACCTGGGCATGCAGCCAGGGCAGCCCACCATGCTCAGGTGCTCCACCCAGACTTCATAACCTAGTAGTACTGTCATCAGTAGGAGGCTTTGCTGGGTTTTTGTGTCAAACATAATTGGTTAAGTAAAGCTGCAGGAAAAGCATATCTGCATATTTTGTAGATGCTATAAAGAACAAATACTCATGTTCCCTGGCAGTAAAAATTGTACTATCAATCTAAGCTTTTTATAAAGTGGTAATCATTGAAATGTTCTGGGATGTAATTTCATTACAATCAGTGAAAATGACAGTCAAATAGAAATGCCAGGCATCATGTTGGGGTTACCAACCTGAATGATAATGGAAGGAGAGGAAAAATACCAAGAAATTACAAAGCTTTTATTTTCCATGCAGTTAGCCAAACACAAACGGATGAACTTTCTGAAGAATGACAGTTTGTTCCCAGGTTGAGAATTTATATGACTTATTTAATGGTTTGGCTGTAAAGTAAAAAATAAAGTGGTTTGTAAAGGAATTCAGTCATTGGCTGTTGCTTTTGTTATGAGCACAGTTTCTCTAAAAAAGGAATCAGATTTTGACTAATGGAAAAATATCATATAAAGGAAAATAGAAAGATATTGAGGATTAGAACCAGAATTTCCTGAACCTCAGTGCCAGTTCTTATACATATACCAATGGAATATGAGCATAGTGGAGTTCTTCTCAGAGCTGCCCTCATCTCTCCCTTTCTCACTTAATAGAATTAGTTGTGTATTTTAGCTCTGTATTCCAAGTGTTGTCCTGAAGGGTTAGATAGTCTTTTGAAGCACCTGGAGTTCTATCTGGGACTCCCTGGTCAAAAAAAACTATGGGCATAACACAGTAAGTCCAGCAAAGGATTACTAAGGTAATAAAGGTACTGGAGCATCTCTGCTATGGAGAGATGGAACTGTTCTACCAGGAAAAGAGATGGATTGGGGGAATTTCATCAGTGGCTTCCCCCCTTCTGGGGGAAGTAAAGTAGATTGAGCCAGGCTTTTTTCAGTGGCATCCAGAAAAGGGACAAGAAACAGTGAGCACAAACTGAAGTACAAGAAAAGGCACTTAAACAATAAGAAGAAGATTATTTACTGTGAGGGCAGTGGAAAGGGCTGTCCAGGGAGGTTTTGGAATTTCTTTGGAGATTTTCAAAACCCAACTGAACATCACTCTGGGCAACCTGCTCTAGTTGACCCTGCTTTGAGCAGAGGGATGGGACTAGACAATCTCCAAAGGTCTTCTAACTTCATCCATTCTGTGATTCTTTGAAGTATTTACTAAAATTTTTTGGCACTTGATTTTTTTTTTTAATTACTTACAGCAAAATCACTACTACCAATAATTCATCTCATGAATAATCTCTTCAATCTAAAGCACTCAAAGTATCTTGGAAACATTAATTTCAATCAACATGGAAATTATAAGTGTAGTTAAAAAGATGCACATCTCAGTGAGATGCCCACCCATTTTGCAGGTGGACAAGAGATGTCCAAGATGTCAGAGACTAAACTATTGGAAAGGATGGAAAGAGAACTCTGGACCTGAGTTCATCAGAACATATGTGTGCTCACTTCTGTCTTCCCAGCCTCTTGGATAGTTACCTGGGAGACTGGGTGTCCTCCATGATTCTCTGCCCTTGATTTTTTTTCCTCCTCCTCTTATGCACAGATTTCTGCTCCAGAACCTGTACTTCCGCTGTGGAAAATACTAATAACATCAGGTCTCAGGCAGCAGGAGCAGCACATGTCTAAACTGAGACCCTAGTTTCAAAGTTTTTAAACCAATGAAGATTGCAAACAATTTCACTTGCAGACAACCTGCAGAAACGTGTCTGATTTTAACATTTGCTCCTTGTATTTCTGCATTTTTTAAAATATAATAATTGATATCATTGCTACTAGCAGTGCTTTCTGCTGCTTGTTTATATATCCAGTTGATGGATTTACCTCAAAATCTGGAGTATTTGCTCTGTAATAGTACCAAAAGCACAAAATATTTTCTATCCCTTTTAGTTTCTAGCAATGGGTTGATTGTATATAAGTATTTAATACAGTAAGTGGAGAAAATATGTGAACTCAGTGATATAAAATTGATTTCATATCAGAGTGCATACTAATGAATTTAACTCCATAACAAAACTGACCTTGAAAACTGCTCTAAGCTTTCAGATTTCTGCAGGAAAATGCTTGATTCCTGAATAATTTGAGCAAAACTTGTGTCAAATCAGAAATTACTCTTTAAATTTTTTGAATAATTCACATTTATTTGCTGTGATACTGTTTTAAGACTCCAATTAATGTTATGTATTTTACTAATAGTAAATCATACTTTGTAGGTATTGTATTTTAAAAAGCCCTCACCTGCTATGATACTTGGGTTTAAGAAAAGCCGAAATAAAGCAGTGTGTAAGTCCCATTGCATTAATCCCGAAGACTGAGAAATCTCAAAAAAGTAAGTTGTGATCAGTGGGACTCTCAAAGGAGTAAAAGCATCCATACAGGGAGCACAGCAATGGTCTGAAGCCATGTGCTTGGTTGCTGAACCTTGTAAAGTACAAACATGCCTTGAGAAGTACAAACATGTTTCCTAGAACACCTCCACCAAAAAATACATCTGTATAGGCTGTGAAATTCTCATAAGAGTGAGTGAATTTTAACAGGTGGAATTATTATAAGTGGAGCATGTAAAGAAAATGTAGTACTAAGTATATTACAATCCATCACTGGAAGAAAACAGGATAACAAATGAAACGCCGGCAGTCTCAATAGCCTTTTCCTCAGATGAAGAGTCTTGCCTTTGCCACATAAAGGATCTTAAAACCGCTTTCTTCTTTCATTTTTATTTGTCCCGTGATCACATCATTAACATAGAACAGAGCCTTAACATTATGTTCAAAGAAAATATGCATGTATATCTAGTTTTATGAATGCATCTGCTCAGAATGTGATCCTTTAAAAGGAATGACAGCATTTGTTTATGTTTTTGAGTGTCATAAACTTTTTGAAGGACAAGGTGATTGAAGGTTGAGTGTTAAAATGAAATGGAGTAAGCTTAAGCTGATAAGTAAATTAAGCTGATAAGAATAAAGGGTCATAGTATAGCAAAGTGGTCATTACTGTGCACTTGTTGGCTTGGATATTAACTTTGTCTATACTGTTGGATACGCAATTATGAAATTCTTCTAGGTATACACAGGTATAAAAAGTAAGGACTCTTGCTTAAGTCGGAGGTTCTGAGACCTAAAAAACAATCTGTGACCTTTTCCTTTCATATTCTTCTATGCATATGTCAGTATTTTCAACTACCAGTTTCACCTTTCAAAGAATGAATTTTGTTTAAAGAGCTGATCAGTTAGAATGGGAAAGTGAAATAGTGGAACAGATTTTGAAATGCAATGTGCATCAGCAACTTGCAGAACCACTGTTGTTTTGCACCACTGGAGGAGGAATGTTCCAGAAATCTCTATTAAAAGCACTGTCCCCTTGATTTGGTTTCCATATTGAAGACTAAATGGGCTGTGAGAAGTGGCTAAATGTTGCTGTGTTTATTTAACCTTCCAACAACTGGGACCTCTCTCTTATCTGTAGAGGGTAACACATCATTCTGACTGCACCTACGTATGTTTACATCTAAAGATTTCAAAATGCTTCGGTTACCCATCCAAACTGTCTGCAACTGATTTGCCCTCTGAAAGTGCTATGGCTATTTGTGCTGTTACAGAAGACCACCTTGAGCTAACCCTCAAAACTTGTTCTTCAGACAGACACCAGCTTTGCAAGCTGAATACCCTACTCTCACTGAGCTGCATCTGGGACAAAACTCTGTGAGGCAGAAGGAAAGTTGCCTCTCCTAATCACTTTCCTGGCTGGTTCTTAGAGCCCTAATATTTTCTGTGTCCTTGAGTCCAGAGAAGAGCAATGGAACTGTGGAAGGGTCTAGAGAGGTCTGATGAGGAGTGGTTGAGGGAGCTGGGGTTGTTCAGCCTGGAGAAAAAAGGCAGCTCAGGAGGGACCTCATCACTCTCTACAGCTACCTGAAAGGAGGTTGTAGCCAGGTGGGGGTTGGTCTCTTCTCCCAGGAAGCCAGTAACTGGATGAGATGACATGGCCTCAAGCTGTGCCAGGGGAGGTTTAGGTTGGACATCAGGAAGAATTTCTTCATGGGAAGGACTGTCAAGCATTGGAATGGGCTGCCTGGGGAGGTAGTGGAGTCACCATCCTGGAGGTGTTCAAGAAACAACTGGAAGTGGCACTTTGTGCCATGGTATAGTTGACAAGGTGGTAATTGGTCAAAGGTTGGATTCCATGATCTCAGAGATCTTTTCCAACCTTAGTAATTCTGAGCTGCTTTACATCTGCTTTGTTGTGTGTGCTGATGAGCGTCACACAGGACTGCCGTATTGGCAGCATTGTCAGAGGTGTAACCATCTGCAGGATGCACAAATTTCAAGTGGAAGCAGACCTTAAGGGAGAGAGAGATCTGAACTGTTTTAACTCAACATTTCTACCATGGCCAGTTAAAAAAAAAAAAAAAAAAAAAACAAAAAACAACAATCTGAATTGCATTTGGCAGGCTGGTGCCACTGCCTTTAACAGTATCCAATCATATATTCAACATACTGTCAGTGGAGCAACTCAAGGATTAAATTAAAAGATGAATTTAAAGCATGGTTGTGTTATTCTTCAGTGATTTTTCCCTTTAAATTACATAAAATGTGCTGTGACCTAGGGTCAAGCAAATTCATACATATGAACATAAAAGGCATCACTGAAAAGGCAACTTGAAAAGATGCAGGTAACAGTAATGACTGAAGTATGGATCCAAGTTTCAATAGAAATTACTTTTCTATCAAATGAAAAGGTCAGCCTTTATGCAAGCAATGATTTAAAAGCCTTGTTGTTATTACCTAAAGTAATACCCACAGTTACAGCATTTTTTCCTCCTGCCATTTCATAAATGTCAGCATAAGGTTTTTATTTCAGGGATTGTGGAAGAAATACAGTGGATTACATACAAAATGAATGTTTCTACCATGTGAAATATATTTGGGTAACTGGGTGCCTAAAAAAACCTACAAATTGAAGTTGAGTGTACTGGCATATGAAACAAAATGGGTTGATGTTAATTACAGAGGCTGGTGGCTGATTTCTGGTGATCTAAATTACCATGCTTAAAATTATTTCAGCTTTTACTAAATTTCCTAGTTTGCTGCAATGTCCCAGGAAGTCTACTCTACAGACTGCAAGCATTATTATTCCTGATGCTTATGCCTTTTCTTTGATTCCTTGTAAATATTAAATATTTCTAAAAGAAATGTCATTGTTATTTCGGACTTATTAACTTTAATTTGGGGCGGTGTAATGTTTTTGTGAGATAATGTTTTTGTCTGTTTAAAAGATGCAGGTCTGACATTTCAGACGCTTTGGCACAAAAAAAATAGTCTTCGTCTACCTGCAGTTATTGAAACTTTTGAATTTTTGTCAGTTTCTTTTAGGTGAAAATCAGGTGGGTTTGCTTGCAAGTAGCTCCCACCTTCACACCTTCTCCTAAATTGAATGAGTTTTATAATCTTGAAGAAGCATGTAATTTCAAAGGCAGAGGACTCCAGTGTTGACTCCGATGTTCCAAGGTTAAGTCATTACGGAGTATAATAAGGCCTATAAAACTTAGTAATTATTGTACAGACTGTAGGTCCAATCTGAGACTGAGTACAAAGAAGGAGAAATTTTACAGCCACTGAAGCTGTACAGTATAAAGTAAATCAAGAACATTTTCTGAAAAAAGAGGTGTAGCCTGATGTATTGATACATGTTATAACCAAAACTCCTTCATTTCATTCTGAGTCTTTTTTTCACCAAATAGCAGAAAGGTACTGAAGAAAAGTGTTGAAATAGATTTTGCTCTAGTACAGAATATATTTTTTAATCTTCGAAATGTTTTCTTCTCCAAATTCTGTTAAGTAGCTATTTCTTCATTATTTAACTAAGAAGTGCAAATTCCACAGAGGAGTAGGGCAAACTGAAATATTCATGTTAAATCTTACTGGGAGCATTTCTGTTACAGAAGAGGTAAGGGAGAGGCATTCTTATGTCCTTAGTTTGCTAAAACTAAGCACTAGCCATAATCTGAAACCTAATATCCCATATTTAGTTGATCTGTTTTTAAGGCTGTTTGTTTGCCTTTGCTGCACTATGAAGCTTTCTTTTTCTTTGCAAAATTAATTTCTTCAAATACATTCTTGGCAGATGCTTATTTACTGTCAGAGATGCAAATATTACCTGTCAGAAACACATTCAGCAGTAGAAGACACAGTGTTATTGTTGCAGTTTGTATGGAGCTGAGCAAATGAGTTAATGAATGAATGGGTTAATGAATGAATACATTAATAAATTTACCTTTAACCTCCAGAGATTGCAGTGTTAGTCTTTATTCTGTAAACAAGCACATAAAAATCTCACAATCTGCAACCTCAGGGTCATTTCCTTATACTGCAAAAGAAAAGAAAAATCCAAACCACAATTCACTGTGGCTGACAATCTGCAAGGAATAGCAGCCTGGGATGAAGATGGGGAGTAGATCAGGTTAGTGCTCTACTTCATTCAGTTTATATATTCCTTGTGAAGAAATCAGACGGGAAATTTGTACTCCTGATCAAAGGGTGAATTCAGTTACCTCAGAATGCAACTTTCAGGAGCTTCGGTATTCTTCCACTGCAAAACTAAATTTTTTTATTATTATTTTTAATTTTTTTTTCTGGAAGATGCCCACCTGTAGAACTTAACAGAGTTGTGATAGAGCAGTATTGATACTATTACTGGTTTAGCACATAAGTTTGAACATTTAACTTTCCGTAATAAGACCCTACTCTTGAGGAAATTGTGTGTTTTCTACTGACATTAGGGATTAATGCCACCTAACCAAACTCCTGTAGAGAATAATCCATTTATAAAATGTGTTAAACACGAGTCTACTCAGGAGTTGGGTACTGGAGGAGATCTACAAAATGCCACCAAGATCTGAGCTAGGCATAATAAAGATACTTCTCTGGATAACTACATATTCCAGTATTAAAGGGGGTATAATGCTTTAAAAGTGCCAAAAGATTAATGATTTTAGGCTCAATAAACCAAAGGCTGAATGTTCAATATTGTGGTACTCCCATTATTGTCAGCAATTTCTCTCAAATAATTAGTTTTAGATTATCAGAATAACATTGTTTCATTCCTTTAGCTAGCCAGTGTGCCACTTATCTGTTCATGGCATTGGTGGTGGCTTTTAGCATGCAACCACAAAGCTCTTTTATCAACAAGTTTGAAGCTTGGGGAATATGTTTGAGAAATAATAGGACATTGAGTGTTTTTATCAGTTTGATTGGAGAGGTAATTTTTGGTAATTGTGTTCTTTTAAAGAATAACTCTACAGTCACTTAAACAATTCAAGTGTAAATGTACAATATGTACTTGGACAAAGACAAAAGAAACAGCTACTTTTACAACCTCATACTGAGGACCTCCTGAAAAAGAGAGCACTGAAACAGAAAACAGTTATTATTCTCTGCTACCACTGATATTGTTAATTGCTGAGCATATTTGTGATTGAAGAAGAACATTTGCTCCCCTGCAGCCAGGTTCTTTCTCTTCGAGTCTTTAACCACATTCATAAGGCTTTGCAGAGAGACTCCAGACTCAGACTCAGCCAAAATGGGCTGTTTCAGTGAGAGACTAAAGAAACTGCTCTAGAGCTGTCACATCCTTCTTCAGCATTACTCTACTGATGCTTTCAGGCACTAGGATCCAGGAGATGCTGCTCCTCCACCCAACCCCATCACCTGTGTTCACCAAGGCTCTTTGGGGGTGGCACCCAGTGGGTGGAGCTTTGCAGCTCAAATGCAATAATGGAGTACAATCGAAGTTATAAGTTCAGGCGACTCTTTACTGCCTGGTGCAAACAGATTATTTGCTCTTTCCCCCATCTGTGTCTTTCCTCATTGTCTTATTCCCTCTAACCTCTCACCCTTTTCTCCATTATGGTGTTCCCTTTACTACTTTCAAAGTCCTATTCCTTTGCTTCCTCTAAAGTTTTCATAATTGTACTCTCTCTGCAATAAACCTCCTCACCTCTACACCAGCATTTCCCCCCAGAAATGTCAAAATAGCAAGAGTTTCATGCCATTGCTTTACTCATTGAAATTCTGTGTATAATTAAAGATTATCAGAAAGTCTTCATCATAACATGATTTCACTGGAAAAAAAGAATTTGAAAAAATACTGCAATTATTTGATTAGGTTTTAGAAAATATTCTACTAGTAAATTTCAAAACAAAATGCTTTATGTTGATATTTGGTGATACTTATTCATTTTGTAATTTTAAAAATTTGCATGCATTGGTTTTGGTTGAAAAATAATTTGTGGCATTCTGAAATGAATTTTTTGAAACTGATCCTATATAGGCAGTTTCCAGTTTATGGGATATTTTGAAAATATTTTACAATGAAAATAATTTTTAGTGTCGAACAAAAAATATTCAGGTTTTGACCTCCTTTTTAGATCCCTGTCTTCCATTCTGTATTATTAATTGCCTACTTACATTTTTGGATCTTAAGAGCAGAAACTCTTCTTTGTACAGTACCTAAAACAGTGGGATTCTCTCTTTGTTCTCAGGACTATCACAATAAATCATATTTGAATAATGATTATTTGATGTGGAAATACTTGGATGAAAGTCATTGCCCTGGTTAATGCAGAAGGTTAAGGTCTATTCTGTCATGATCCTTTCCAGTCAGTGATATGGTGAAGCCAATGCTTATGGCACTATTGCAACTTTGATAAAAAACACATTTAATGTCAGTGATATTGTGTAAGGATGTGTCACTAATTCATAAAATCACTTCTTGATGAAGGCAGTCTCAAAAGCAGAAAAAAATTTGCTAATAGGATAGAACTATATGTTTTGATGTAGTACCAAGTAGTAGAAACCAGAACAAGTGTTATTTTTATTTAATGATCATAACCATACATTCATTTTCTCTTAGAACTAGGCTTCCCTTTAAGTGTTAAGCAACTGCATTGTTTTTAAAATGTCTCTGTGAAGCAATCTAGATCTATGGGGCAGAATTTTGAGAAAATTCTATAGTCAATTTCGAGTCAAACAGTGTTCCCAGCATGCACACTGTCAACCAGATTTCTGTCCTCTCTAAAGCAGAAAGCATTTATTGAGCTCCATCTTTAAACTACATTTCACCTTGTGTCACGGTTGAGTAACTGCAAACGTTATTTCTGCCATATTCAGTTGTATGTTATTGATGCCATTTTAAATATACACATAAAAAAGAAACCATTTATCGCCCTCAATTAAATCCGTTCCTCTGTAATGGCATAATGTCTAGCTGCCAAATAACTTCATGGTATTTTTATTGCTCTCATTAACTTTACTGAAATGGAGCCAATCAAAAGAATACCCTGGTAACTGAGTAATATGTCTTTCCACCTGGTCTCCAGGAGACACAGTATATGCTTAATGTTAGTTAGAAAATATTCTACTTTACTTCAGATTGTTTATGGAGAGATTTCTGAAAGAAATAGCATAATGAAGTTAGTAATTTCAAAGCTAGTAATTTAACGAATTAAACAGTTTTTATTGCTCTGGCAGATAAGTTGCCCACTGAAGTTCATCTAAATTCTTTCTTCACAGAATAGTGTGTTTGCATGGAATGACAAAGAGTAGGTAGTTAAACACTGTAGGGTTTTTTTGGTAAAACATTGCGTGTCGGTCTGTTAGAGCCAGTTGAATCAGGTAATCCTGTAGATGTGAGGCTGCTTTAGGTCCATATCCTCAATTTCTGCCTGTAGCAAAGCTGAGCAGCTGCTCCCAGAGGGTGGGTGCATGGGCACAAAAACCGCACAGAGGCAATACATACCAGTGAAGCTGTAATATTTACATGTAACATATACATTTACACATATGTGTGTGCATTTGCACACCAAAAATGGATTGCTCTAGTAGCTGCCCTTGGATGCTTAGGTGACCCTGTAGCTGGGCCCAGATCCCCTAGTCTCCCCAGCTGTGCGAGAGCTGCATTTGAGCCTGGAAGTTTGCAATGCCTCTCTTCTCCCCTGTCTAATCCATCTGAAAGTTCCCTAGCATCCGGAAGTACCACTCAGAACAGTCGACCCAGACAGAAGGTAGTTAGAAATAGGATTTAATGAGAGCATAGGGTAGACCACACTGATCAGGCAGCACACATTTCAGTCTGACAAGCCACCGGTTTATACTGAACTGACCTCTTTATTCCTCTTATTTTTCCATGCTTGTTTCTCCCCAGTCCACTTTGATCCTTTCTTTTCCTCTCCCGATGTTCTTTCCCCTGAGGCATCCCTTAATGAGTGCTATACCTCCTTCAGTCAATGAGGCATGTGGGGAAGGGGGTTGGTTTGGTGGGTTCCACAGAAAGGCTGTGCTTTGGTAGTCAGGTGAAGCTCATTCTCTGCACCCCATTTTCACTGATTTCACTGCTAGAGCTGTCAGTTTTTATATGATCCTGGCCTGGCCTGTGTAGATGTTGATTAGCCTTCAAGTAGCCTAGCACAGTCTACCAGTAAGTTTAAACTGCTTCTGAAGTTGCTACAAAATTCTGTGCTTTTTTTGAAACAGATAAAGGAAAGCCTGTACAGTAACACAGTATTTTACCTCATTTTGTCTCTATTGCTCTCAGATTTTAAATGTATTGACTTAGATTTTCAGTATCTACAGCAGCCCTTACAAAGAGTAACCTTTTCTTCTCTCTATCTTTTAGGAATAAAGTAGTGATACTTCTGGCAGTATACTAATCCTAGAATTCTTTTTCTTTTGCAGACTATGAAGTGATCTGACATGCATGAAAGAGAGGAATAAAAAGCTTCCTTACATACATGAATCCTTTAGGTAGGAAATTCAACTTTATATTTCATGACTATCCTATATATAAAGAATATTTAAAATTATTGTAGGAAGATAATTGTGGAGTTGGGCTTGGTAAATGGTAGAGATGACTTTCCATCATATTTCAGTTCTAATGTAAATTCTAGCTTTCACACTCTAAAATTTTACTCTTTAGAGCTTATGATTTTCTTTTCTGTAAAAGCTGTAAAAATAATAATCCTGCAATCATGGCTAAACATTGAAACCACCAGGGAAGAAAATGGAATATTCAGGGGCTGTGAAACTGGTAGATAAAGATTGCTATTGTTAGCTAAATCATGTTTTAGTGGGAAAACAAAGGCAGTAGAGGTGGCATTTAGAAAAGAAAAGAAAAATTATAGTAAAGGATCAGTTTTAGCTTTTGTTAAACTTGTAATATGAGTCTAAGCAAAGCACTTGGTCATTCTGTGTCTTAGTTCCCCATCTGTAAAGTAGGGATAATCACACTTTTTTCTTGTCATGACTTACCTTTCTTTTTTTTTTTTTTTCTTTGTCAATTTAAATGGTGAGAGTTTTTAGGAGAGTTTCAAGCTCAGTTCTGTAAAATCAGTAGGAGCTAAGAGCATAAATACTATGATGGAGAAGTTAAGGGTCTAAACTATTTTCAAGAATTTGTGTTTTCATGATTTTTCTTTTTCAAAAATAAATCAAGTCTTTCAGATGGAGGAGCATATCTCCATGTGTGAGGGAAGTTGTTTCATTGATCATCACATCTTGACTGCTAATCAAAGGAAGGGCTGCAAAGAGTTGTTAGGAGGTGGTTTGTTTAGGAGAGAAATTTAGGAGAAATATATTATAACCCATGTATAAGCTTTTCAGGTGAAATCTAAAAGACCTTTATGTTGCTCCCATTTTATGCAGCACAGAAATATGAAGTCTTTAGTCCTGATAAATTAACTGGATGTCAAGGTTCCCTTACATAGCCAACAGCAGGTACTAAGCATCCTCACAAAGTACTCCACAGAAGCTCTGTGCTAAGTAGCCACCTGGAATCAGTCACAAGAAATTCAGATCAGAGATATGTCTGAATTCCCTATCTTCTCTGGAGCATGTACATCACCATGAAGGCCATACTGGGTGCCTGAGGGGTTCAGAGTTCTGAGACATCCAATTAGGGCTCATTCAGAGAGGGAAAGCAGAACTCTGGTCACACTGCACACCTACAACTTTTAATTTACAGTATGATCCCAGCCATCACTGTCATTCAGAAACACAAGTAGCAATAAGAGTGCTCAAATCATGGCTAGGAACATGTATCTGTGTTGACATTTGAGATCTCCGCGTGGGAAGGCAGACTCATGCAGTATCCACAGTATAGTTCAGTGTTCTTGATGGTCAAACAGATTGTCATATTCTTGCTTTATTCTGTTCTTTATCTGTACTTGGTTTCATGCAGCTGTAGTTAAGCCTTTCAAATGGTAATGAACTCTGGTGTTTTGCGAACTCCTTAATCTGCCTTCCCCCAGGCTAAAAGATGAGCATTGTTTATCATCATAACTAGTGGGAATGTGAAACTTTTTCAGTACATTTTGGTAAAGTACTTTTGGCTTTTGATTTATTTAGCCGCAAAAGCAGAACTTGTGATGGACATAATGTCATTGCCATTGGCTGATACACAGTTGTTCCTGTTCCTGCAAGCCTGAAAGCATTGCAGCTAGAAAATTTTTCCATCTGTGCGGAACTGAGTAAAGACTTCTCTGACAATCTCAAAAAATTTGTCCATCAGCATAGCCAAGAAAGAAAGAAAAGAACACAAGACCTAAAAGTCAGCTAGGACAAGACTGTTTGTCTCTCAACCATGCTCTACAGCACCTGATTTCAGTACTGGTGTTTAGCTTTCAGCTTCATCTAGTAGCATTGTCAGCACAGTTTTCAAACCTACAATTTCATTATATTATCAGTTCCAGAGTAGCATTATTTTACAGGAACATCTCACTCTTCCGTGCGTTTTAACACTGCTGTAATAATTTCCATTTCCATCAAGGAGCACTGTTTTCCAGCGTGTGATGTGCAGCTGTTGAATACTATATAACAGCTGTGTTAAAAGGGAGAAATTCAGCTGGAATGTCAGAATGCAATAACTTGGTTGGAATTAAATCAAAACCTTCAAAAGGAAGCATACGATCTTTTAATTATCAGTTACTCAACCCTTGGTTTTGCATGACTTTGTGGCAAATCAGCGTCCACTGTATCCCTTATAAAAGAATGCATTCAGACCTAAAAGTGAGGCATTCCCTCACAGCATCTTCAGAAATGCTAGTTGCCCTTTTATGAAAATATTTTCATGTCATAGATAGGGGAGATGATGCATTTTTGATACAGTTATGATGAAGGGGGTGTTTTCTATTTTATTTAAGCAAGTATTTTCAAAAAGAAAAGACATCTCTTCAGAAGCTGTATAAACTCTATTTGAATCACAAATTCCAAATACCAGGCAACCATGGAAACATTCTTATTTTACACATTCTTATTTGCCCTCTTTTGATGCTTATCTCCTGCTACGTTTTTAGGCAACAACCACCCTTGCATGGAGTACAAAGCCAGTTCTTTTAAATCACCATCATGAGACAGCCTCTGTGTCATGATTGTAGCTGTGTTCTAAATCTGCTCTAAATCTGGTCTGGTTTTTTTCCAAGTATAGGTGACGAGAATTGTACGCAGAGCCTACTGTGTGGCACTAATAGGTCCATATTCCTCCCCTGTATATCTCCTGTTCATTTTCACAGCCACGTTGCAGAAGTGATTCACAATCATCTCATTTTCAAATGCTCCCAAGGAAAAAGTACTTGGCTTTAAATGGATTAATTTCTTCCTCTTTCTATTAATTTGGTTCTTTAGGTCTTCAGTTTCCAAAATTATCCCATTTTACTTGCAAGAGTGCTGTAACAGAGATCTTTTGTGATACCTCTCCTTTATTGTATTGGAAAATTTCATTCTTTTAGTCACTGTAATCAGGTTTTCTTACCTGTCAATTCTTGACACAGAAAAGGTGTGTATGTAAAAGTAAAAAAATAAATCACGGTACCAGTTCCTTATAAGGAATCACAGTGTGAGTCTGAGTTTGAAAGTGCTGTATTTTGCAAATGTTTTGACTATTTTTAGAAACAGTGAAATATTTCAAAGGATATCATATGTACATGAAATAGCTACTGTTTACAGTTCATTATTTCACCTTCACTTGAGAAAAACGTGCCTTGTATGAGCACAGTCACCTGTGTCTCTCATTATATAACACCAAGTTTTCTGCTAATTTCTAAACGTAAACACTAACATTTGTGCCTGCCGTTTATTTACAGTAATAGAATTTCCATGTGCTTACACAAAACTGGAATTTATATTTAGGTGTCTTTCTGTCCACTGACTACATATGCACAGAATGCTCTGAGTGAGTTTAAAATCAGCCCAGATGTGATTTTCTAGCGTGTACCTCAGTTATGGGTGTGAAATGTGCCTGGATATTCGGAAGTGGTATATGGAAATGTAGCCAATTGTTGTTCTTTTCCTCATTATCCACAGTAAACGTGTTTTAGACTCAGTTAAATTAACTGATACTTCATTTGCCTTTGTGCTTGAAAAACATTTGTATGATAATGGATTATAGTTTCTTGATACAGAAAATGAATTGCATGTTGAAAATTGATAAACTGCAAAGAATTTTTCCTCACCAAAGATACAGCTTGTTCCCATGCTGTGCTACATTGGATGTGTTGCAAGTGTACAAATACCTGTCAGATATGCTTGGTGGGAGTGGAAAGCTGAGATAAGGAGCCTGCTATTTAGCTGGTAAATTGTTCTTCTTTAGTTTCAAGGAGTGAGGCTGGCTAATAGCTGACTGCAGTCATCATCTCCAAGCAGGGAGCATACTGGTGGGAGAAGCAGCAGGTTTGCTTTAAGTGGTACTGTCTTTCCTTCAGGCTAAGCAAACAGATTTAGCAACAACAGGGTCTCCAGTGCACCCAGAGTCATAGCCTGAATTCTGAGGACATCTAGTGGTGTCAGCCCACTGCAGGGACCGGGTCTTTGTCACAGCTGGTGGCTTTCCAAGTGCACATGTGTTTTTCTGCCGTTCTACAGCACTAGCCTTTACAGGTTGAAGAAAGAGGGATAATTGCGTCCCATCTTGCGTTTTCACACAGTAAATTAGCTGTGACATTACGTGACTTTTCCCTTGGTGTCTTTTCTCTGATTTTGACATCTCCACTTCACTGCAAAATCAAATGCAGTAAAAACAATTAATTTAATGCACAGAAACAGTAGCATTCTTCAGCTCAGGTGATCCTGAATTCAACGTTGCCAGTCCCAAATATTGAGAAGTCATGAGACTAGATCAAAAATCAAAACCTTCTAAATAAATGTCAGACATTTTCTATTTGCCTTCTGTTCTTAGAACTTTCAGAGCTCAAATACACAGACATCTTCTTTGTATCGATAGGGATAAAAGTGTATTTTTGTTACCAAAAGGCTGGTTTCTCAGGTAAATTAATAACTGTAAAAGTTAGAACTCTAAGATAAGCACCAAGTATCCCAAGATGTCAAATAAATATGCAAAATTTGTTAATGCTATGAAATTGTAATCCTAGCACTGCTAACCATTCAAAGACCTTTGGGAGAACCTTCTTGCTACGCTGGGATTCAGATTTTCAGCTTCTAACGTGGAACTGTAGGTGTTGCCACACCTTTTTGAGAGAGAACAAGAATCAGTTAGCTGCAATTCAGAAAGGACTTTGATCAAGTCAAGTGATACATATGACACGTTAAGCATTGCTGTTGACTGTTGCATGATGGCGTGTTTTTCAGTGAGCCCCTGATCTGGTATTTCCTCCTGAGGAGAAGCAGACATCATGAAGCGGAGATTCATTTCATCAGTTCAAATTATTTTGCAGCTTGCTCTGACTACAGCAGGTCTGACTGGTGAGTACAACCCTTCCTGAAACACTTGGTTTTCCTTAAAACACTTTCTTTAGAAAAGTATGAGGCTTTACCCAGCCTATCCCGACCACCAGTGGAGCCTGGACCTATTTAAACTACTTTCTTCTGAAGTTTTTTATGGCATTCTGAAAATGGCTCGAGTCCTTTTTTTTATATATAGTATTAATTTAAGGATTGTGTGGTGTCAGTGATGAAAGGCACTCACTCACCCTACCTTTACTTCATCCTTCTTGGGAATTAGCATCATATGAATAGTCACACTATTTGAGATAGTGATAAGGAATTTTAATGAAATAAAGGTAAGCTTAAGTTGAAAGATCGCATGCTTTTCATGTCAAAATGTAAGTAATTAGTGGTCTGTGTTCTTGATATAAGTTAATGACAAGTAGTCTTAACAAGAAATATTCTTAAATGTATTTGGATTATCAGGGAATATCCAACTAATTAATGAATACATTCAGGTTGCCAGTACACAAAAAAAAATCATCTAGCCTGTTATTTCCTTCTGTTTGTCTAACCTGTAGTTTACCCTAACTATGCACAAATAGTGGAATTTTAGTTCTGTTGCAAAGTTAAAGGTGAAATTTAATTTTAAGACAGATAAAAAAATTCAGTGTTTTAGGGAAAAAACCCCAAAGGTCATATATTTACTTCCAGTCACTGCAATTTACTTTGGAGATAAATATACACTTTTTGAGTTTAGGCAAAAATGAAATTTTCATATTAAAAAAAGAGAAGTAAAATAATTTTAGAAGTTTGAAGGAAAAATATATTTTTATATATTTTTATGTACTTTTCTGAGAGTTTTGATCCTTTTTCCAGGCAGATTTATTTGCCCAGTTCAGCCCATAGTTTCACATAATTTTATTGTTTTCAGAAAAGTATTCCTTGGTGCCTGGGCTTATCATTCAGCAATAACAACCAAAAACATAGTTCACCTCTAACATAACTAACTGGATTTTTGCACTTCCCTAGGTCAGTCATACCCTGGGAAACCTAAGATAATAAGATGTCGTTCCCTAGAAAAGGAAACCTTTTCTTGTTGGTGGAAGCCTGGCTCAGATGGAGGACTTCCTACCAATTACACCCTGTTCTACAGCAAGGACAGGTAACGAGTGCTACATACGTGTTCTGTAAGTGATCAAGTGATGGTTATGACAGAATAAGGGAATGATAACATTAATTTGTAAAGTTGTTTTTATGAACCTGTGTTAACCTCAAATGTCCAACAAGGGCTGCATAAGATGAGTGGTTTCCCTTGTAAGAAGAAAACGTGACCACTGCCAGTCCCAAAATTTCAGCCTGTCCCTACTAAAACTCATCCAACCTGAAATCCCACTGAAGAAGTGCTGGGAAAGGCACATTTGTCCATCTTATCAGGAGGCACACAGCTTTTAGCTGAATGGGGTCTTCTCTGAGGAGTGGAGCATCAAGGCCTGGAGCAGTGGAGCTCCCATCTGGAGCCCATCACTCCCCCTTGGCTAGGGAGCAGGGCAGGCTGGATGGACAGGGATAGACTGAGACCAGGCTAGGCGAGGACATCAGCCCACAGGTTGAGGCTGGCTTAGGGGGCCCATGGAAGTGCAGGGCTGTGGGGAGCTGGAGACCATGCGTGATGCAACAGGCTGGAACAGGGACAAGGGACCCCACTGGTGCCTGGGGAGGCTGGGCAGGGGCAGTCAGGGCTGCGGGTTCCCTTGGGTCCCTGCCAAGGGGCCTGTCCTTTAGCATGCACAGCAAAAAACCTCAGTGGGAGTATGGAGAGTAATTGTTTCCCCTTTTGGATATATAGCCAATTTCATGGTTCCCAGAATGGAATGAAATCAGATTTGGGTATCACCTCTCGAAAGTTGCTGTTTTGGTAAAGTCTGTGGCTCCCTCATCCTGTTTAGGAATAAAATATTTGGCAACTTTGCTTAACCTGTGTATCTTTGTATAACTGTACTTTTTTTCCTGAAAACAAGAGGTCTTCGAACAGGGCCAAGCAAGCAGGGAGGCTCAGAGATTAAATTTCTTTGAATACATCCAGTGAGGTTCAGAATAGATAAGGTAAAGCCTCAGACATCCCTGCTTCAATTAAATAAACTCCAAATCAGTTGGTATTAATTGAGCAGGAAAGATGCAGCCTTTAATAAAGTTACCACACTCAACAATGATCTAAGAGCTTTTATTTTATTAAAGCCCTGATGTTTCAGTCTCCATCAAAACAAATTTTAAGGAGCATTTCACGTTATACGTATCACTGCCCGGAACAGCCCTGTCTAGGGAGGGATAGGAGTGCTTATCCATTTCATTAAATCTGCTGAACCCACACACTGCCGACCACTCCAAATCTGGGCCACAATTGCATTTCTAGGCCCATTGTCTCTCAGGTACTATCCTCTTACTCACATCTTTTCTTTGAGAACTGTGACAAAACTGCCTGGAAACTAAGAGACCTTATTATTAATGGTGTATAGAGCATAACAGTGAGATTAATGTGCATTCTTGCACCACATCAGCTGGTGCTTTCAGTTTGTGTAATTCTGCACACCTAGGGTAGGCTGTGAGTACATCACCCAGTTCAGCTTTAATTGAATTCTCCTGAAAAAGCTGAAGACCCATATAAAAGACCATGAACTAATAAGGTTTTTTTCTTTTGAGATAGTTGTGATGATGATCATCACAGATAAATTAGCAGAACCAGATAAATTAACATCAGAAAGGTCGTGGAACAGCTCATCTTGAGTGTGACCACACAGCACATACAGGACAAAAAAGGGATTAGGCCCAGCTACCATGGACTTAGGAAAGGCAGGTCCTGCCTGACTAACGTAATCTCCTTTTATGACCAGGTGACTCACCTAGTGGATGAGAGAAAGGCTGTGGATGTAGTCTGCCTGGACTTCAGCAAAGCCTTTGACACTGTCTCCCAAAGATACTCGTGCAGCCCGTGGCTTGGACAAGGGCATTCTTTGCTGGGTTAGGAACTGGCTGATGGCCGGGCCCGGAGAGTGGTGGTGAATGGGGCTGCATCCAGTTGGTGTCTAATCACTGGTAGTGTCCCCCAGGGATCAGTGCTGGGCCCAGTCCTCTTTAATAACTTTATTGATGGTTTGGACGAAAGGACCAAGAACACCCT
>VZRE01009091.1:43813-63976 GCA_013396775.1 Cephalopterus ornatus
AGCTTTCTTGTTTATTACTACTTTTCAAGTTTAACCTTGAGAAGTCTCTCTGTTGATCCCTAATTATTATTTATTTGGGATAAGAGTTATCATCATACTCTTCAACATGATCAGTAGGAGGCAACCCACCACTCAGAAATCTTGGTGTGTCCTACTCACACACACCATTTCCATTGACATTCCCCAACTGTAGGAATGGGCCTCTGTATTCCCACAGCTGAGTTTTCAGGGTAAAATATCATACTTAAAGTTATCATCAGGTGTCCTCAATGCTACCTAAATTGTTGACACCTTAACGATGGAGAAAGCTATGTGTTTTGAAAGAGTTCTGAAGAGAAATTTAAAGGACCTGAGAAAGGCACTTAAAGCCACTGAGAAGAATACACCAAGGGTTTATATGTGAACTGGACTACACTTCACTACACTGAACTGTAGTGTTCCTGGTGTTGTGGATCTGATGGAGTACTAGGCAAGTACTACTACAATTAAGTATGTTCTTGAGTATCAGGATCTCAGTGTTGAAGTAATTTTTTCTGCTAAGTCACTACCTTTGCTGCTCTGTAATGCACATCTTATAAAATACCAACTGAAATTCTTGACTTTCAGAATTCAGTAACTCAAGCCTATTCCTTTATGGTTTACTTGTTAAAATGTCCCAATTCTTTATTATTTTTCCAGTCCATTTTCTTTTCCAGACAATATCTGTTGGAGTGCAGACAGAGTACAAGGTGACTGGGTTACGGGCTGGGGTGAAGTACGTTGTTCAGGTCCGTTGCATGTTAGACCTTGGAGAATGGAGCGAGTGGAGCTCTGAAAGAAACATCCAGATCCCGAATGGTGAGTTGGGGATGGTGATTGCTGTTCTGTAAATTGTTTTTAAGTTTTGTCAGCTTCAATGTTGTGAAAGGTGCCTAAATGGTAGCCCTGAAAACCTGTCTTCTCACACAGATACTTCTTGGTGCTGGAGGAACAGCTCAGTGCATTTTACTACTTTCTGTGTTTCTTGTTTAGTCTTTTTGATCCACTCAGGATCCTCTACTGAAACTGGCTATGACAAATAAAGTGGTATGAGGAATTCACTGATGCAGGTGTGCCTAAATAATTTACTGTTTCTGTCCCTTGATTTAAAAATTACACTGATTTTATATGTAGCTACAGATGTCAGATAATGGTTTTTGTGTAAGAACCTGGACTGAAAGTGCTGCTGTGTCTAACAGAGTAATACGTCCAGGTACTACCACATGGAACTCATTATCTGTGTTTTCTTGGATTTGAGTAGGCACACTAAATATGCATGGCATCATATCTTGTTGCCAGACACTTTAGCCAGGTTGTCTCAAATCTCCTTCTTCTGTTCTTAGTTTTATTATTCATTACTTGACATGAAGATTGGTGTTGATTATGAAGTACATGAAGTACTGTTAATAGAAAAATATCTTTTAAATTACCCATTTTCAGATCTACTCTAGGCAATTAGAGATTTGGAAAATCAATATCTCTGCTCTGCATAGCAGAAAATATTTATTATTGATGTAATAGGATTGTATTTTGGCCACAAGTGCATAATTGCAAAAGTTTCAATCACATAAGGGTTTTGACTGGCATCATGCTATTCAAAATTTAAGCATTTTTCCCTGCCCTACTCTTAAGCGCTTTGCTTGAGTCTATAAAAACTTGCTTGGCAGCAATCAGGTGAATATCCTGAGTATTGAACATAACAACAGTACAAGGAAATATGAGAGCTGCTTCTTTGTATCTTTGGAGACAGATCATAGGTACTTCAGAAGAGCATTACTGGCAAGGACATAAAAAAATGGGCAAACATTTACATTCTTCATTTTTCTTACTTCAAACCCAAAACAAATGACGGCATATTTTTTAAACAACCAGAATAATCTTAAAACACGCTTTTTGAATAAAAAAATGGTTTCTGTATGTTGTGGTTTAAGCCCAGCTAGCAACTAAGCACCACATGGCTGGTTGCTCAAATCCCACACCCCGCCCCAGTGAAATGGTGAGGAGAATCAAAAGGAAAACCTGTAGGTTGAGATAAGAACAGTTTAGTAATTGAAACAAAGTAAAATATAATAATAATGATGATAAATAATAATATTGATAATAAAAAGGAAAAAACCAAAACTAGTGATGCATGATACAGTTGCTCCCCCCAACTGACCAATGCCAAATCACATCCCTACACCCTAATCAGCCCTGCTTCCAGAGAATTCCCCAGTTTATATACTGGGGATGATGTTCTCTTGGTGTGGAATACCCCTTTGGCCAGCTGGGGTCACCTGTCATGGCCATTCTCGCTCCCAGCCTTTTTTATCTGCTTTGTACCTCCTCACTGGCAGAGCAGAAGACACAAAAAGGTCTTTGGTTTGGGATAAACATGACAGTAACAACCAAAACATCCATGTATTGTCCACATTTTTCTCCTACTGAATGCAAACCGCAGCGCTATACCAGCTACTGAGAAAAAATTAACTCTATCCCAGCTGAAAGAAAGACAGCATAGAAAATAGACTGTATAACAGAGTGTATTTTAAATAATTTTATAGAGCCTGCTATGGCAGTATTTGAGCACTCTCTATGAGATTTTGGGGCAGAGAAGAGCCAGTCAGAGAAATAAAACAGTTCTTCAACATGGTTGCAGTCAGAAAGCATTCTGAATCCAGGTGAAAGTATCAGGCTGTTGCCCAAACCACTGAACAGCCCCTCCTTTCCTGTGCTACTACAAAGCAAAACTTTTCCTTTCTTTGTGTTTTCCTGTGCTCTGCTTCACATTGTTTTATGAATGCAGGGTGGACCTAACATATGCAACTTGCTAATTAGTTTATTTCTTTATCTCTCACAGGAGAGTCACCTCCTGAAAAGCCTACCATAATAAAGTGCCGTTCTCCTGAAAAGGAAACATTTACTTGTTGGTGGAAACCTGGTTCAGATGGAGGACATCCTATTAACCACACTTTGCTTTACAGCAAAGAGGGGTAATAAACTCTGTATGGTTATTCAGTATTTTATTGGAAGGACCTCGAAAATCCATCTTGATTGTTTTACATTTAGGGAGATGTTATTTTCTGTAGTACATGGTTTTGCCCAGTGGCATATTCTGAAATAGTGCTAAAGCAGCAATGTATTCAAGCGTGAAATAAGATCTCTTAATAATGTTAGCGAATTATTGTGAATTACTGTGAATTCTTCTGCTCAGAAAGATGGACTATCTTGAAAGTTGCGATTGCCCAGCAACTGCATATTATTAAGCAATACAAATCACAGTCCTGTAACTCTTCGGTCATGCAGCCCTAGAAACAAAACTGTCCAAAGTGATCAGATACTAAAATTTTCATCTTCTGATAATGCTTATTTTACACTAGTATTCATAGGCCATAATACCCTGTGGCTTCTGCAGTAATATTTCTTTGGAACTTAGATCAAGTGCTAAAAATTCATTTTAAAGAAATAGTCAATATATTTTTTTAGGTTCTGTGAACTGTTTTTCATTCACCTAGCACTGCTCAGCCTTGCACTGACCTAACGGGATGCTAAATTCTGTAATTGTCAGCTTTGAGCCAGGTCTTACTGGAAAATGACAGGTACTGGTCCATCCAGGTAGGGCAGAGTATGAGGTCCACATCCAGAGCTCTCTCTTTTGTAATTGTGCATCTCAGAGGAGTTTGGAGACAAGTACAACATACTCAACTCTCTCTCCTATCCCTGCTTTGACTTTGGGAAGCTTGGGAATGGATTTAGAGGACAGATAAATTCTGAAAGCATATTAGTGTAATATGCAGAACTCCTGTAAATGTGAAATCAATGTTGTAAATACATGGTTTTTAACAGATGGGTTAGAAAACTTCAGCAATCACTTCTGCTTACTCTCTGGAACATGTAAGGGCTATGCAGAATCAATGGCTTTCTGAGTAGTAAGAGCTTCACTCTACTAGCCTACTGCTGCATCTACAGCAGCCTAAATTCTACAGGCTTTGTAGTCTTTACTTTGGGGGCGAAATGCTTACTACAGTCCCTGGAATTGTCCAGTGACTCTTTAGTCTGGAAGAAGTTTTCTGATTTTCTTCACATCACCAGGCATGAAAAATCAGATCAATAATGCTGACATACTAGTAATCAAAGTCAGGTGTTTTAGTCTGTGTAACCTAATCACTGTGATTCTTTCATTTCAGAGAAGAAAAAGTTTATGAATGTCCAGATTACAAAACTGGAGGCCCCAATTCGTGCTACTTCGATAAAAAGCACACCTCTTTCTGGACCATATACAATATTACTGTGAGGGCAACTAATGAAATGGGAAGTAATGTCTCTGATCCTCATTACGTAGATGTGACTTACATAGGTAAGAGTTAAAAAGTATTTTCTGTGGAAAAAAATAATTCAGAATCATGGATTTTGGCACAAGAATTTTAATTCCAGCTCTTCTCTTATATGGTATTATATCCATGTTAAAAAAATTGTACAAGTAAGATCTTCTCTGATATAATAACAAATCAATATTCATCCCTTTACCATTTTATTTTTAAAGGAAGCATAAAAATGGTAAAAGCTTTAAAACTATGTTCAGATAACCATTTATTGTTTTTCCATATTTCTTTCAGTCAAACCCTAAGAAACATCTTCCAGCTAAAATCTTTTTTCCACTGTACAAGCAACTGAAATCAAACTGATCTTTTAAAAATAATACTTAAATTTGATTACATAAAAGTAGTTTCCAGACCCAAGAGGAGCTGCATTAGTGCTTTTTATAGCAGTGTACTGATAATCTCTTTCTCAGACTTTTTCCGCAGAACGACTGTGGAAAAGTATTTGGGTTTTTTTTCTAAGGGAATGGAACATTATCATTGATAACCATTTTGTTGCCAAGGACCTGGCTGCCAGGAGTCTGGCAAGTGGAAAAGGGCTGCTGGAGAAGAGGCTTTATATTTTATCTCTATGCCATGGCTGCTTGCTTGATGAAGCTTTTTATCATACAGTGGTAAAATACACGCAGAATATATGCAGAAGCTCTGCCTTTGAACTGAGGAAGCTGCAAGCCTGTCTGAGCAGAAACCTTTGTTCTCTTTTGGTTTACTTTTGAGATATGGACAGAACTTTAAGATTGCTGGTTTTGTTTACTTTTAAACACCTTACATATGCATGTAGGGATTACGCTGTTGTGTTTTCTGAATGTAAAAGATGGAGGGAGCAAGTTTCATCAGCTACATCTGTGTTTTCAGGATTTCTAAATATTTATGCCAAACCTTGGTAAGGTTATCATAAAACACATCTTCCATAACACAACATTAAAGATGTTAACTTTCAAACAGTTATGGGGAAAAGCAACACTAAATGGTAATGTAAGATTAAAAACATTTTTGCTGATTAATGATTAAGGCAAATCTCAATATGAATTCAAAATATTTACTAATCTTCAGGGTTTTTTTCAAGTTCATAAATCCATACTTCATCTGGAAATTCTTGATTTCTGTATTCCAGCATCAGTTCTAAATTACTGGACACAATGGAGGTGATGACTCTTCACTCATATCATTTTATATTTTTCCTAGGATGCAAGGAAAAAATAATTTAAACTCTTTTTGACAGTTCTTTATTTTAACAGTACAGCCAGATCCTCCTGTGAATATAACTCTGGAATTAAAAAAGTCAGTAAATAGAAAACCATATCTGGTCCTGACATGGTCTCCACCTCCACTAGCTGATGTAAGATCTGGATGGCTTACTCTTGAATATGAATTACGACTAAAGCCTGAAGAAGGAGAGGAATGGGAGGTAAGGATGTTGCAAGTTTTTCCTAGATAATGTTTTCTGATCAGTTAGATGTTTTCAGCCAGGTTCCATGTGTGAATGTAATGAAGCAGGGGCACTGAATAAAGCATACTTTTTCAAAAGCGCTTGTGTGATTTCCTGCTGAGAACACTGGTATTTCAGATGTCATTGTATGAAAGCAGATGATAAAGTACTTGTTTTTAATTGTGGTCATTTTATATTAATCGTATTGGCATGACAGTTTTAATTGTTCATTCTCATTTAGTCAGGTTTCTTTTGTCATAATTTGTTCTTCACCATGAGCACTTCTTAGGTGACAAAAAGCTCAGTGACATTATGTCAAATAATTTAAATTTATATAAATGGCCATAAAATGGTTGTTTTAATGGTCACATAATAATAATTGTCTATAGCCAGAATCTGCAACTCAGACAACTGAGCAGCAAATGAAAGACTCCAGCTATTGGTATTTGACTGCATCCTCTTCTTGTCTGGAATACTTCCAAACCATCTCTGTATCCTCTCCTTCCTTCCCCCTCCCACGGCACTTCCCAGCTCCCTGGCCATTGAAAGACCTACTTTTTACTACCCCGTGAATTTCCACTAACTCCACGTGGCTTCTTTCTCTCTACATTTTCTTCCCTCATCTGTCTTTCTTGCCTGCTTTTCTTACTCTCACCATTGCAGTTCCCATCATTACCACAGTTCCTCCCTATGTGCCATATGCTCATGATGTGTTTTTCAGTAGTTTAATTTGCGCTGTATACCAGAGCCAGATCTCATTCTCACTGATGTTAGAAAGCTAAACTATAGAAATAAAATAAATGTACCATTATTCCATGCCCGCTTAATAATTATTAGGAAATGCTATCCGGTCTCATTCTATATTCCTGTCTTGGCTACCAAAACCTTAGCTGTGATTTTTGTTTAATTTCCAGACTATTTTTGTTGGACAGCAAACACAATGTAAAATGTTTAGTTTAAATCCTGGAAAGAGGTACATTGTACAGATTCACTGCAAACCAGACCACCATGGATCATGGAGCGAGTGGAGCCCAGAAATGTACATTCAGATTCCTACTGGTGAGTGGCCAGGCATTCCTTCAGCAGTTGTTATTACATGCAAGTTCATGTTATATTTTTGTTTGTTAGCTGTTTGTGGCACCCATGCAGATTCCATATTTTCCCTAGGACAGGCAAGAACATTGTTGCTAAGGTAGCTGAATTATTATTGTCCCTGCACCATACCCAGTTAGCTTTCCCCTCTATTACTTTATGGTGTTAAGAAGATGAATAAATTTCTTTGCTTATTTAAACCATGCCCTTTCTGTCTGTGGCCTCATTTGTTTTCATGATGGTCATTTTTAATTAAAAGAACACTGGTAACTGCTTTAAAACTGTGACACAGGCAACAAAAAGTGACTGCCTTCAGACAGTAACAGCTTTTATTACTCTTTATATGGAATTAATTTGAAATCAATACTTCAAAATAAAAAGTATTATTTTAACAATAAAAATATTTTAAAATAGCTAGTCCTAGGTCATTTAACCACCCATTTAATGAATTGTATGATATGTATTTGATAATGAAATGACTGTGGTTTTGATACAACTGAATTTTAACCCAATTGCTATTAATGGCTATGACAAAATTTTTCTCTTTATACATTTTTGTATAATTTTTCCAAGACAGTTTATTTCCTGTGCAGTACCATTAGTAAATATTTTATTCATTATTAGATATTACAGTGATTGTTGACATCCATATATGCTGGTAGAACCCTCTAAATACCAAGTTTGGCACTTTAGGTCAATTTTTAAAATAAAAGTCATCTCTGACTTCTTTTGCATGCTGAGTATGCATATACTAGACGTATGTCCTTAAATAATTCTGTTTGTTTCTTAGATTTTAGAGTAAAAGATATGGTTGTGTGGATCATTGTTGGTGTCCTGTCATCTCTAATATGTTTAATAATGAGCTGGACAATGATTTTGAAAGGCTACAGGTAAGTCACCAATTTCACAAATGCATGGAGTACAAAATCACAGAAAACTTTTCAAAAGTAGACTTCAAATATTTTACTCAATTTCCTGTAGCATTTGTGTTCTCTTACAAACTATTAGTTACATTGATAAAGAAGTATTTCTGCTCCTTAGGGAAACCAGGCTAAATTCTCAATTGATAAAGACATGTCTCTATTAGATCTGACAGCCTTGGTTAGCCATGTAAATAATTCAGCAAACATCACTTGAAGTATCCCAGCTTCTGTAGAAGATGCGCCTTTGGGTCTTGCTCTAATTTCCTAAAGTGAACAAGGTTATATTATGAGGTTGTGTTTCTGCCCACCTGTCTGCCAATTCCCCAAATAGTTTATTACAGTGCTGGCTAATTTCAATCAAATTTGAAAGAGAAAGATGTTGCTTTCATACACAAGTCTTGCCAAAAAATACTGTCTGAGTAGAAGAAAGAGATAGAATCTGTGGTTGGAAAAGCCAAGTCATTCACCATAAATCCTGTTGAGCAGTAATCAGCTGACAATCAAGTATGCACAGACAGGCCCCTAGTCCTCCTAAACTGTGCCCCATTTCACTTTCTTGGCCAGTGATGAATTTACAGTGGTATTTAGAGAACCAGAGATTAAGGGACTAAAGACAATAAAAGGACATTAGCAGTGTTACTTTTCCAGTTGAATACTGTACTGTTTCTTATAAATATCTCTAAAGGTACTTTGTGGATTTGTGAATTACCTGTCTTGAGAGGTAGACAGGAAACCTTGAGAGGTCCAACAGGGATATATCAGATAGAGGAGAAGCATTTAAAATCTCAGTCACATTCCGAGGAAATGGGAGAAAAAATAGTGAGATAGGGGCCATGCTTACACCTGGTGTGTTTGTTCTGGTTTTTTTTTCCAGAATGATGGCCTTTATCCTACCACCAGTTCCAGGACCAAAAATAAAAGGCATAGATAAACACCTGCTAGAGGTGAGTACCACAGCTAACAAACAACAGAAGAATTCACAATTACTTACTTTTCCAATTTATATACTAGCCACCACAATTACCCTAGGAAAGTATGAAATTCCTTCAATCAATCAATGTTTAAAGTAGGTAATACTTTCAGGTTGATCATGTGGAGGATATATGTGGCACAGAGTTTTGCCTCGCACTTGTAGTAGGAGAGTGTTTGAGAACAGGGTTTGTGACCACAGCTGTTTCCTGGGACACCAGAGGAAATGCCTGTGTGATACTCCCAACAGTTCTTATGGAAGTCATAGTAGTTCTTACCATGCTGAGGAGCTAGGACATGGCTGCAGTATCATTCTACGCCATTGCCTTCTTGTTAAACTCAGGAGACCCATTCCCGCTGAAAGCTCCCATGTCCTCCCATTTTAGAAACATGAATTCTGGGATTGTGTCTCCCCACTGAGGGAACTCAAGAAATTTTCTTCCCTTCTTTCGGTGTTTTCTGCAGCAGTAGAAATCCAGTTTAGGTCTAGTGATAAAACTATTGAAGTGTTTGTATAGCAAATATGTAAATTGTTCTCAATTGTTCAAGTCAGATAAACCCTAAGGTTAACAATAAAAAATTATATCCTATTTATTATTCCCTTAGACAGGAAAATCTGAAGAATTACTGAGTGCTCTTGGTTGCCATGGTTTCCCTCCAACATCAGACTGTGAGGAACTACTGATAGAATATCTGGAGGTACAGGACAGTGAGGATCAGCAACTCATGCCAAGCCATGACACTCCCAGTAAAAATACAAAAATGATACCCAAGGAAACAGACAGTGACTCGGGCCGAGGGAGCTGTGACAGCCCTTCTCTGCTCTTTGAGAAGTGCAGGGAGTCCCATGCACTTCCATCAGCACTTCAAACACAAGATGTAAGAACTGTTCAAGAAAATAAAGGAGCAAAACAGAGCTGGGAAACTCAATGTATAGCCTCAGAACAGAAAACACTCCTGTTCAACAATGAGAGTACAAAGTCATCCCCATGGCCTGCAGTTCAGTTACCACCTAATAATCAGCTTCCTATGTTTGCCTACCACAGTAGTGTGGAGGCACACAAGATAATACTGAGTAGCACAAATGTGAACATTTCACCGGTTTTGGTGGGAAATGAAGAAAAGCATCAGTCACGATATCCTGTCACTGAAACTGTCCATGACAACATGGAAAAGCAAAGAGAGATGGAGAATTTCAAAACTGAGCAAACAGTGCAGGTCAAACAAAACAGACATAATGACAAATCACCTTTCTTGAATCCTAAACTAATGGACTATGTAGAAGTTCATAAAGTCAGACAAGATGAGGAGCCAACAGTATTACTGAAACATAAAGATAATAATGGAAAGACCAAAAAACACACTGTTCCAGGAACCAGCAAAGAATATACCAAGGTCTCAACAGTTGTGGATCATAATATTCTAGTATTAATGCCAGATTCACGCATCCAGCACACACCTGTATCTCAAGAACCTGCAATGGAAACATCACAGAACCTTCAGCAAGGTCAAGCTGAGAAAAATATGAGCTACTGCGTGACAGCTCCAAGTGACTGCAAAAGAGAGACCAGTGGATCAGAGTATATGGACCCATCTTCCTTTATGCCCTCCTTTAAATAACCAGTTAGTACAGGACATACTTATATATGTCCAGTAAAACAAAATCACATAGCAAACAGTCTTTCAAAACAGCCTAGCTTCCAAAATCCTAGTCTCCTGTGTGTATTGTACAGATAATAAAGTAGACAGTGGGTTGAGATAATAATAATGGAAGTAAATCTTGGAGCATTAACACACATTTCTGACACAGTGAAATGAGGAAATGGATATTGTCTGCCATGAAAAATACGTAGTAAAATAATTATTCAGTTCTGCAAAACTTTTAATTGATCAAGCCTGAGGGAGTACTGCAGGTTCAACAAAGATGAAAATTGTTATGGGTCAGTAAGCACACCATGGTGATTGGAGCAGTTCCTACATTAGATAAATCACTGCACAACAGTATTTTTATCTACAGTGTACTTTCTTCTGAACACATTCTGACACTAGATTAAGTTTTCTTTATATTTCTTTCTCAATCCTTGAGAAAAAAGGAGTTACTGTATATGAAAAATCATATATAAAAAGAATATATTCTACAAATTACAGTAAAATAACAAATTCTTCTAAAGATATTTTTGCTTTGTTTCAATGTGATAGAAAACTTTGCATCCCATTCATATCCTAGTCCAGTCAAACCAAACATGAAAAAAATAGCAGGATAATATTTGATATACCGCCTTACTGTATATAATATACAATTCTACTTTAGTATAAGCCCATACGTTTAACAGTGTATTTTTAAAGGCTATTTTTCTATTACCAAAAAAAGAGCAAAATAAAATATTTTTTAATTTCCCAGTGTTATTTAGCTACTTAGGAACTTTTCTGTTTCCTTCTGCTGAGACAGCAGTAACAAGTAAAGCTACAATTTCTATACAAAGCATGAAATTAAACTTTATACTAATTAAGAATATGAAGAAATTTTTAAACTATATTTCTAATATATTACAGATATATTACTATTTGAATTGTAAATTATTTCTTTCACACTTTTTTATCACTTATAATTATATAATTAAAACAGAATCTAGGTTTTGAGAGCAAAATTTCTTTCCCTTTGAATTTGTAGTCTGATGCCAATAGTGAATGGAATGGTGTTCTCCTGCATCCTTAGTCATTGCACTTGTTTCTGAGTCTGGAGGGAAAGTTTGAAGTCAGGTTTATTGTAGTGAATTTATGAACATTAGTTTTGGAAACCAGCCTCTAAAGTCATAGCTCTGCTGAAATAGCAATGAGAATAAGGAAAGGAGTCCATATACTAGGGCTGGACATATGACCCCAGAACAGCAGTGGGAACAGTAAGGATTTATCGTATCCCATATAACCAAAGACAGAATCAAAATTATAGTGTAGTGGCTGTTAACTTATAGTGGTCCTTCCTTCTTGAAACAAAAGTTTAATTTACTCTGGAAAAGTACAACCAAGTGATGACTGATTAAAACTGGACCAAATATTTAGCCGCTCTCACTAGCTTCAGGGGAAACTGGAAACACAAGTTAAGGGAATGGTTCTGTACATGTGAAGGAAAGTGTATTTGATAAATGGGCTCTCTTCTGTTCTTCTCCTTCCTGAACAGTTCTACACTTCTCCACATTTTCATGATTTTGTGCACAGAGCCAGCCTTCCTGCAGTATCAGGTACCTGCTGCAGAGCCAGCCAAAAGAGAATTTCAGATTTTGAAGGTCCCAGAAGGCCATGTGTAACTTGACAAATCAGATTCTCACTCTTTGCATTCAGTGCCATGGAACTGCTCAAATACAGATTAGTTGGAGCTGTCTAGCCTTTCCACAGGCAGGACTTAGGAATTTAACTGATTATCTGTGTGTCTAAAAACATACGTGTTAGTGTGGACTGTAACATTTACTTTAGGCATCAGATTTGGAGCCTAAGTCCTTTATGCGGGCAATGTACTGACGACTTCCAGAGGCTGGTCAGAGCAGTCCGGCTGCTCTAATGAATGTGTGGGGAGGTATCTTAGATTCTTAATACATCCACTTATTTAACACTTGAAGACATAAAATGGCTACTTCAGAGTGCAGCCAGACATAAAGCTTTGTTTAGTTATGGTTAACAGAGTAATTCTACTGTAGATACACTTTTCATAGTATATCTTACAAATTTCTAGAGATGCTAAAAGTATTGCAAAGAAACTACTGAGTTATCAGGAAAAAATGGAATGTTTTGCAGGACAGCAGTTTGTCTGTGTGCAAGTATGTAAGCTGGTTATACACTATGCCTGACAGTGTTTCATTTACACTTCAGTTTTCTGACTGAATCTGGCAGAGCTTATCCGGACCAGACAAATTCTCTTTATTTACACAGATAGTCATATCTGTGTTGTTTCCTACACCTAATGCTGTGCATAAAGACATGCTGCTACAGGCCTTCTGGGATGTATCTAGTGATGCACAGAAGGCTATAGAATCTTACTAAGCCACAGCGTAAAGATGTTCCTCATATAGTGGATTTCTTAGATTAAAGCACATGTGAGTACACGGACGTACAACAGCAGCAGACTGTTGCTGTGGTATCGGTTACTTTGTACCTGAGGCAAACAGGCACAACTTTTGGCAGATTTTAAGTGTTTGGTTTATCCCATAGGCATGTGTGCCTGCAGTAATCCACAAGAGAGAGTGAGTCAAAGAGATTCTATGCTTTGTTATAAATTAGTACTGAAACAGCAAAATAGCTGTAGCCTAAACTACATGTGGTGTTGATTCTCTTCCACCTTTGCTGATGCATGTCTCAACATCATCATGGCTCTCAGTGAAAAGGTAAATTCAGCCAGAGTGGAAAAGGGGGATATTTGCTCACTACATGAAGTTTTGAGGGATTTGCTAGCTAAATATAATCTAAACACAATTTTTATAAATATATTTCATTCTTCTAGCTGGACAAATGTGCAGATTGATTATTATTTCCTTGGATTTGCTTATGTTTTCCAAAATGCCTTGTTACTCCCAAGGGCAGAGCAACACCTTCTGAAAGTGACCTTTAACATCTGAAAGTATATTAAAAAAATAATAAACTAGTGTTCTATGAAATCAGAATAACCTTCAGCTAAGTGTTTGGTCCTTTGAATGTTCAGATACTTAATTCTTTCTGTTTGTGATGATATTTTTGCTTGCAGTTCTTTAGGCTTTTTATTAGGAAATAGATGAGCTTTTGCAGCAGTTGTACACAGTCAACTGGTGTAAAATTATGACACACCAGTGGGGAATAACAGGCTCTTGACATCTCCTTTGACACCCAGAGGGATCATGCATACAACAGAATTTAACCGAGAAACAGTGATTAGTCCACTAGCTCTTGCCTCACAAGTCAAATTTCTCACTTTGAGTAATTATTTCAAGAGTGTGAATGATGTTTTCAATGTCAAAGCTATGCATGTGTCATTTATCATGTGAATTACTTTGTAATAGCATAAAAGCCCTAAGAGGAACCATAAAGACTCTTCAAAATTATTAATTTTATAAAATTCATAAAATTGAATATATATTTTTAATTAATTACCTTTCCTTTTGACTCATACTAATTTTATTAACTTTTTTTTCAGTACTGACAAATATAATTCATTATCATCCATTTTCTAATTAGACCTTTTTTTTAGCAAAGATATACTTGATGTACTATTTTAGTATCTCAGTGTTATATTCCAGACTTTTAAAGAAATATATGTTATTGAATTGGCACATGTGCTCACAAAGCTTGCTGTCACATATAGTGCAGGCTTGAAGAATGGTCTAGATAACACAATGTAACTACAAAGAATATTTCATAAAAATGCAGTAAACTGACCTTATATAATATTAGTAAGAGGATATATGTGTTTATGGAACAAACTGTAAAACAAATATGTAATGATGATTTATGTTAAAGCAGTGAATTTTGTAGTATATCTGTCTATGTGTCTATGTTTAAGTGGCTGAAAAATAGACAGTTGCTTTAAATGTCATTTAAGTATTTAAAGTGTCGTAGCAGCAGGTGTTCAAAATGAATAAGTAGATTTTTTTTGTGCTCTCTGAAGCATTATGTGTGTAGGGTTCACCTCATGAAACCTGTAAGTGTATTTTATAATTTTACGGTAACTGTAAATGATTTGAAGGTGTTGTGCAAGGAAACTAAAGTCACTTAAGCAGTTGATAGATACCAGACATCTTCTACAAAGCCATAAAGACAAATGAAATGAAAAGAGTGTCATGAGATCAGGCATCATATTCTCAAATAATTGCTACCTCAGATTTTTTTTTCTCCCTTTAAAAGGCAGGCAAAACCATTTTGCTTTGTGTGTAAAATAGTGAATCAGTCTATCAAGATTTAAAAAAACCTTATTTTTAAATGCAAATTATTTTCGTTAACAAACAGCTTGTCACGGAATCATAACTTGTTTTGCACTGGTAGTATGAGGATGGGATATTTGAGATGTGTGGCAAAATTAAATGTTTTTAATATGAAAAAAAACTCCACTGAAAATTCCATTTTGTAGGAAGAGCCATGTTTCCCAGCTTGGCTGTCAAACATCAGTCCCTTTCCTGACCTGAAAAGTTTATTGCCACTGCCTGTGTTGCCAGGTTGCTAGGACTGAATGAGCCAAATTTGAAGAGATGCCCTCATTCTGGATCTAAACTTTTATCAATACTTGCTATTTAGAAACACGTTTTCAACTGTGTTCCTCGGAAGTAAATCTTTTCTGTCTTTAAATAAGCAAAAATGGAGAGCCCTGCTCTCAACTTTATCAAATCCTCATACTAAATTCAGACTCCCGTTCCCTTGGGTGTGGAAAGATGGACTGAATTATAATTTGAACAACCTTGTGACCCTGCCTTGAAAACCATTTTAAAACAAATCAGGGAATTTCTTCATCTGTCAAGCAGGAAAATAAAGATAAGTGGGTACATAAAATACATACTATAAGGGGATACAAAGAGCTTAATGATCATAGAAGCATAGAATGGTTTAGGTTTAAAAAGACCTGTAAGGTCATAGAGCCCAAATATTAACCCAGCACTGCCAAGTCCACCACTGAATGACAGAAAGAGGGACAAGGTTGCTGTATGTGGCAGAATGGGAAAAGGAGTACAGTCACTATAGCACAGTACATGGGTAGATGATGAGAGAAAAAAATGCATTTTGACTACTACTGAGAAGAGAGGGAGGGAGAACAGAAAATGGAAGTGAAAGAATCAAATGTAAGAGTAGACAGGAAAAAATGAGAACTAGTAGAGCTGAGAGAAGTGATAAATGAGTTACTGAGAAAAAAAAAAAGAGAAGAAAATACTTCTATATCAAAAGTGGGAACACGCACAGCTACCTGATGTAATCCACAAAAGTAGTAAAGCCTTATTAAATGCTAAAGAGCTGGCAAAATGCTGAAATCAGCTGGTATGGATCAGCTACTACGTATGAACAAAAAAGTCCTATACATGAGAAGTTGTCATTTACTTTCTATCAGTTACAGGGTTTTCTTCCACATATGATATTGGTCCCAGGCAAACACAATACTTGAAGAGCTAGACTCTGCATCTGATGTGCTGTTGCATTTCCTACATTGCTAAGGGAAAAAGCTCCAGAGAAATAAAGTGTACCACACTGCTTTTAAAGGCAACCTTCAATTTTTTGGACAGATATACAGGTTAGGTGTATCTGTCCATTTACTTTGTCCCACACATATGCCTACCATTCTTAACATTCTTCTGTTTTTATTTATTAAAGATAATGCAATGACCTAGAAGCTCCAAGAGAAAAAATAATTTGGGGATATTAAAACATTCTCTTGGCATTTCTGGGCTTTGTTTTACTTTGTACCTAGGACAATGTATCTTTTAATATTTTCCTTAATCAGAAAGTCCCTGTCTTGGTGACAAATTTGTAAAATTACCAAGAAAGGCTTAAAATACATCTCTTCAATTTAAGTTAAGCTTTTAAGAGACACTATTACATCTGTTGAAAGTAATGAAAAATACTCAAATTAGTTGTGTGGCCTCTTACAGTGCTGATATGCTAAAAGCTGATCTTTTACTCAAGATATTGGTGTATAGAGCAGTTAGATATGAGAAAGTGTTTTTTTATATATTCCTCTTTTATTTTTGGAAGGTTTAATGCCCTTTTCTACTTTGTGATGCTGCTTGTCCTGTATCTTGTCTTTATTTAACTTTTTTTGGGATAATGCTGCTTTTGGGTCTATTTTTATGAGCTGCTGAGTACCTTCACCTCATTTTGACATCAGTAAAACCTGAAAGATTTCACTTCAGTTTCTGCAATGGTCAGTTTTAGAGACATGTAGCACTGAGTGGAATTTTTACAGGATGCTGGAAATCTTTGTACAAGTCACTTGTAGAAAATACTCCCTCAAAAGGATGGAAAACTATACATGTCTGAGAAGAGGCATATTTTTCTACAAGCGGAAATATAATGATGTCAGATCACGTTTTTTAAAATTCATAATGCTGTAGACTACTCTTAATTCTCATCTATGTGTCCTTCATTCCAAAAGGAAGAGGAAACTACTGCTCAGTATAATCAGAAAGAGGTTTAGTGTTTATTTTTCATCTTGGAAAGTAATTTTTTTAATTCTGACTACCAATACCATTCACCATCTGAAATAACACAACCATTGGTTCCATATATGCATTATATTACTCAGAGATACTCAGCACTATCTTGGCTTTTGAAATCTTTATATTGTGCTTTGTATATTTTATAGTCATTGTGTAAAATATAGCAATACTGAGGGCACTGGTATGAAAAAGTACAGCCCAGGAAAAAATATGTTAGCACTCATTAACTAATCATATTTTTTCAAATTTCTGCCACCCTGTTAAGTGAAGGGAAAATCTCTGGAACTTCCTTGCCTTTAATTGTGCCAGCAGTCTCTCAAAGAAACATAAATTGTATCTTCTGAATAATAAACAGAATAATCAGTATATTTTCAGCAGAGAAAGAGATGATCCAATATTTAAAGCCAATGTGTTTCCATTTGCATAAACCATTTCCTTGGTAGCCTTGCAATACAGGCTAGGCATTTTTCCCACAAAACTTTCAGAATTTGTATGCAATCTGGAATATCGGTGTTATCGCTGTGTCATTACTGTAGCAACAGAATGACTTTAAGCACAATTATTCTATGAACCGGATCCAAATTTTTTGTAAATTTCTAAAATATAAGAAATTGTAAGAATTAGATTTCATATGCAGTATGTACATTGGTGGGAGAATACTGGTATAAAAATAGTTGCTCAGGAATTCTTCATTGTTTCTAAGTGAATCTGAAGGAAAATGCTTTAAAACGCATTTTTTAAGTTTGTAATACTGAAAATGCTGGCTTTATTAAAATCTGTTAGTGTTTTCACTTGTAAGATCAATATTGTTCTGAAGTCTGTAGCTTTCTGATGGAATTTTCAATCTTTTGTCATTGTAAAATCTCTTTGCAATGGTGTTTGCATTTCAATTTAATAAAAATTGTTGAATAAATTTCAGAGATTCTACCTTTTGTCATGATATGTAACAATTTCAGTATATAATACATAGAAAGAAAAAGGAAAAGCCAGACATCCAGCACAGTCTGTAGGATGGGATCCTGCTGACAGATATGTTTAACCTACTTTGCAGGCACTCAGCAACTGAACCAGTTAACACAGATGGCTCTTTTGTGCTTCTTATGGCTCTTGTATTCATGAAAATTATCACTGAAATTAACGGATTTCAAGTTATTGAAAGCAAAATTTGATTGGGAAAGGCTGAGCAGTCGGGCATCCTAAGGTATATAAGCACTACCCTGGTTAGCAGAAGGTACAAATCTCTGATGCATTGCACCAACATCTTGCAGTTTTTCTGCAAAACTGGGGCTGCCCTTCAGGATAGGTGTCATCAGGCTTCTGCCTTAGGAGCAGCCAGTGTCACCAAAACCTGTGAAATACCTCTCATTGGCAACTGTGTCTAGTTACAGTGTATGCCAGTTGCCATTGTAGGAAGCCCATGTCGAGCCTAAGTTCTTTTAATATTAACAAGGATGTGCTGGTTTTGGCTGGGGCAGAGCTCATTTTCTTCAGAGTGGCTGTTATGGGGCTTTTGTTATTGTTAAGGGCTTACACAGAGCCAAAGCCTCTTCTGCTTTTTGTACTGCCATACTGGCAAGGAAGTTGGGGGTGGATGGAAGGCTGGGAGAAGACACAGCTGTGACAGGAGATCCTGACTGACCAAAGGGATATTCCATATGATATCATGCTCAGTATATAAAATACTGAGTAAAGAGGGGACAAAGTAACCATTATGCATGATGGGGCCCTGCTCTCCTGACGATGGCTGAGCAGGCAGTGAATTAATTCCTTGGTTTGTTTTCCTTTTGTGTGTATTGGCCTCTGCTTTCCCTATTAAACCATCTTTATCTCAACCTATGAGTTTTCTAGCTTTTACCCTTCCAATTCTCTCCCCAATCCCACTGGTAGGGAAGCGAGTGGCTGCATAGGGCCAGGTTGATGGCTGGGGTTAAACCACCTCCATTATGGGCAGGTAATGGAGGAAGGCACTAGAGCTTCCCATTTCTCCCATCCTTGTGGGAGGTTGTGTTAGATCTCTTTGCCCATGAAGCAGAACCAAAAAAGGGAAGAAATGGGTCAGCAGTGACCCTCTTACAATGCCTCTCAGTTTCTCCTCGTCCACCTGGCTGTATTTAACATAACAGAATCACAGAATGGGTCATGTTGGAAGGGACCACAGTGGGTCATCTGGTCCAACCTCACTGATCAAGCAGGGCCGTCCTAAAGCACATTGTACAGGATTGTGTCCAGATGGTACTTAAATATCGCCAATGTGGGAGACTCCCAGAGTCTTCCCTCTGGGCAACCAGTTCCAATACACAGTTACCCACACAGTGAAGAAGTTCTTCCTCATATTCAGGTGGAACTTCCTGTGCATCAATTTCTGCCCACTGCCTCTTTTTCTATTGCTTGGCATCACTGACCAGAGCCTCACTCTGTCCTCCTGACATCCTCCCTTTAGATACTGATAGACACAGATGAGGTAGATTCTCTCTGTTATCTCTTCTCAAGGCTAAACAAGCCCAGTTCCCTCAGCCTTTCTTCATAAAAGAAATGTTTCAGTCCCTTAATGATCTTTGTAGCTGTCTGCTGGACCTGCTCCAGGACTTCCATGTCTCTCTTGTACTGAGGAGCCTAGAACTGGACACAGCACTCCAGATGTGCCCTCACCAGGGCTGAGTAGAGGGGCAGTATCACTGCTCTCGACCTGCTGGCAGTGCTCTTCCTAATGCACCCCAGCATCCTATTGGCCTTCTTGGCCACAAGGGCACACTGCTGGCTCAGGGACAGCTTGTTGTCCATCAGCACCCGCAGCTCCTCCACAGAGCTGCTTTCCAGCAGGTTGGGCCTCAGCACGTACTGGTGCTCAGAGTTATTCCCCCTCAGGTGCAGAACCCAGCATTTGCTCTCATCAAACGTCAAACTGTTCCTCTCTGCCCATCTCTCCAACCTGTTGAGGTCCCTCTGAAGGAGTCAGGCTTCACAGAAGTCAGAGTTTCGTGCCGGGAAACGGCTTGGGGTGATGGGAGAGCACGGGATGACACTGGGGGCACAGCATGCAATGACAGAAGGGGGAGAGCACGGTAATGACACTAGAGGGAGAGCATGGGATGACACCAGGGGGACAGAACAGGATGACCCCAGGGGACAGCTCGGGTTGAAACTGGGGCACAGCCCAGGATGACACCAGGGCACAGCACGGGAAAACACCAGGGGACAGCACGGGATGACACCAG